>PTEX01000282.1:2978-81464 GCA_003342815.1 Eudromia elegans
AAAAAAAAAAAAGCCCCTTCTACTTGCTTTTTGTACAAACAATCCATTTTTATCTTAAGAAAGACTACAAAATGTTGCAAGGAACTAAGAGGAAGAGCAAGGTTTTTGAAATCAATTGTGATGCAGAATAGTTTTTGGAGCAATCTTACTAATCAGGTTATTTTGCACTATCTGCCTTTCAGAAATTCATCAGGAGCAGAACCTGCCTATGTTTCTGCTTGCTTCTCCTGGCTGCAGCACAGACCTGAAGAAGCTCCCTTCCCTCTGTATCAGGTATGACTGAGCCTGCAGGGGCATCTGCTTGGCTTTTTTATGCCCTAACAGTGCAGGTATCTCAGTGGCGATGGGGAAGGGATGTTGGCTGGACTGGGCAAAACTGAAAAAAAACGGAGAAAATGGTCCTAGTCCTCCAGTGAAAGTCCTGGTCTAGGAATTTCCAGGTCTATTGCAGAACAGCCTTTAAAGGAGGCAATATCTCCATAAAAAATATTCCTAGCCTTATTCCTCCAGGCTCAGACTTCCTTAATTTTGTCTGTCCTTATTTTTTCAAAGTGCCTGCTGAGCTGGTGGCTGCATGGGGCAAACCCTGCTACATTAATGGCAGAAGAGGCAAGCTGCTCATTTTTGTACAAGGAGAATAATGTTGTCTATCACTCCACAGTAAATCAGGGAAAAGAAGGGTAGCGCTGAGAGTCCATGTTGTGTTCCTGGCTCTCTGTAGTCGCTTAATCCTGTGTACTGGAAGGAGTACAGCAGAATGCAGCTTGGTAGTGTTTACCCCTGGCTCTGTGCTAGTATAAAGGAGGGTGGAAGTGGTGGAGAACAAGGTTTCTGATCTATAAGGCTGAGGGTGTTCAAATGGACAGCAGATGTCATGGCAAGTAGTGAAGTTAAAGCAAAGGAAAGACTAAAACACTGAGAGAAACTCAATAATGGCAAGATTAACTGCAGAATAACCTCCTACAGGAAGCAGCAAAGGCAGAATATTTTAGTCATTTGAAACAGGACTAAACCTAGTTTTGGATAATATAGTATAGCTTTGCAATAAATGACTCTAAGCTAATGCAGCTCTCGAAGTCTTAGCTGTAGCCCTAATATTCCTAGAATGCTGTAGGTTTCTAAGGAGGGTATTGAGTTAATACGTCAGCACTGAGTCTGTTTTATAGACTACTAGGTTAGGAATGCTAACAAAGCGTATTGCTAGCTCATATGTTTAAGTCAGCGTCTGCATCTATTTATCTATACGTGTAGGTGTGTGTTTGCTTATATGTGTGTGTGTGTGTCTAAATATTACATCAGGATAGAGTGTGCAAGATGTCTTAAAAAGAGAAAATCCCCTTGCTGAATCAGTTTCAAACAAGATTTAAATCTGTTAATTGTGTAATATTGGTAAGTCACTGTTCAGAAAAGGGATGCTGGAAACGTTTCCTTATCTATTCCATTGCAAGCTCCCAGAGGGAAGATTCGTGGCTTTCCAGGGGGTCTGTAGGGCCAGGCACAACCGGGCAGTTGCGCATGGCCACGATGATTAGCCAGACAGGCTAATGATGTGTGTGATGTGAGGTGAGGGGCTTGGGAAGCAAGAGGAGGGTGACGTTGTTCATCGCTCTGTGCCAGTCGTGCGTCGCACCTATAATGGGAAGTGGACTTCAGAAAGGTAGAACAGAAGAAAAAGGTTGTTTTTCTTAAAGGCGAAAAAAGCAGTTATGTTGCAGGACCTTTCATTTCCTGACAACAGATTGTTCCTAGGAGAATTTCAGAAAGAGTGGTTAGGACTGACCACAGCCTAGCTAGAAGCATTAGCTTTCTGGAAGTAGTGTTACAAACTCACAGGTTTTGGTTTACTAGAAGTGTATGACTTTTCCCCAAATAAATGTGTAGAACTGCTAAAAGAAAGCTCTGTCTATACAACCTTATCAAGTGTTTTCCAGACTCCAGTACTGCTCCCCCGTCTCGGAGGGTGCCCACTCTAGAGCCTGTGCTAGGACTGGCCAACTAAAATTACTGATCTAGCCTACCCCCAAAGTCAGTGCAACTCAGAAGCAACTGATGAGACAACTGGAGCCCCAGGACTGCGAAAATGCCAAACACTCCCCTGTCCATGCAAGGTATTGGGCTCTAGGGTTATCTATTACCAAGCATAGATCCAGACATTATTTGGCTACTATTTACAAGGGATTGTATGTCCAGTGCTAGCAAATTCATATCATAGAAAATAAAACCAAAAGGCATAGGCATACATTACAGGGAACATCTGTCAGACTTATGAATGATGTAGCTTGATGTAGCTGAGTTCAGTGCTTTCTCATTCTTTACCATTTTTGTGTACAATATTAAAAAAATCCTATTTTTTTCTTAAAAATACAGAACTGATAGTCTAGTCACAGTCTTACAAGTAAGTGATAACAAAAATAGAAAGCAGATATCCATGTGGGACTAAAACTCTACTAAAGCCTGTCTTTTCCACAAATATGTTTTCACAGACAGTAATTAGCAGACAAACACACAGTTTGCAATTGCACTGTATTGACTTAAAAGGTGGATACAAAATTGTCTAAATAAAGAATGCCATCCAGGGGGAGATGGGGGTGTGTGTGCACGGATGTGCTGCCGCATGCGTGCGTTTCCTGCAGTGCACCCAGTCATGACAACATGCTCTGCTTGGCAATTGGTGGGGCTCTGATGTGGCTCTCGCACACTCGTGCGCACACACAAGGGATAATGGAAACAGATTTCTGTGACAGGTGGCTTCTTTGTCTAAATCTTTTCCTATAAAAGAAAAAAAAAAGTGAAATTTTGGTTGCTTTAAAGGTTCTGCTCCATGAAGAAAAAAAATTCACAAAATCCATTGTTTTTCACCTTTTTCAGTCATTTCCTCATGAATAAATATTATCCATTAAAAACCTTTAAAAAGGTGCTGCGATACACAGTGTTATATTTCCGTTTTCTTTATGGACTCTCTCATTGCTATGATCGTTCTTTCTCTTCAGCTTCCGCAGGCGCTTTCTGCTCCGTACTGTGGCAAAACGCTCTCCATGCAGGATTTTCCTCTCCCTACTCCTTCCTCAGTCCACAGCATCAACATGAGTCTGAAGAAGCTGCCTCGTTAGGTCTCCATTGCTAATTCAGTGACAGAAACGTCAGGTTGGTCCATCCAGGCACAATTTGCAGCAAAAAAGGAACGTGGAGGTGCGGAGGGAGAGGGGCCTTGGTCTTCTAGCCTCTTTCTGCACACGAGACGTCCTACAAGGCTGAGACCTTGACCACGTTGCTCGCCGTGGTGGTGGGGACGCTGGCGGCGCGACCAGGGCTGCCGGGCGGAGGGCGGCTCTCGCCCTCGGGCGTCAGCGCGGGCGGCGTGGGGATGCTGATGATGGCTGTGGTTATCTGGGCGCTCTTGCAGTTCGGCCGCAGCCCGTCATCCGACTTCATGTTGAGGCTGGAACGGCTAGAAAACAAACGTGGTTTTGGTTCATTTTTAACTGAGGGGAGAAAGGGCATTTGCTCTTTAGTAATGTGTTATTCCTCTGAGGTAGGGGCCTGAGGTGTTACAGAAGGATCCACTTACTTGCTTCCCCGAGTACTTGCTAGGCAACCTTAATTTCTACCCAGTTTGCACTAACCTTCTTCAATATCCCTCTGGTTAGGATACAGCTCTCCACAGGGCAAATCATCTTACATTTTCATTCTTGTGTAAATCTGGTATAATTGAGACTTTAGTAGACTGTACTGTGTACTGCCTCTTTTCAGGGCATGGGTATATTTTCCTCAGAAAAACCTTGTCTTCTATACAGTTTGAATGCCTCTTTTTTCACTCTCTCTTGATCTTTAGTTTTTTTCTCATCCCCTTGCAACAGTCTCAAGGATCTGTCAGCTGGGAGCATTTTTATTAGATATGCATCAATTGCATCCTATAATTAATTACAGAGGGAAAATGATAGGTTGGTTTCTGTGCATCTGCCTAGCTGCAGGAGTCTGCTATTACCAGCCCAACATGTTCATTTTAAACACAGGGCCTGTTGTTTTAAAATGTAAAGCTCCCAGTTGGAAAGCTATGGCTGTGGTTATTGCCGAGTGACTCACCAAGAGGCTTTTTCTTGCTCTCTCGAGCGTCCCAGGAGCACCACGGACCCGTTGTGTTCCCCGCTTATCTCTGCCCAAGCCGCGTCCTCCTGGGCAGCCTCAGCTACCGTGTGGTTCTGCCAGCACGCCCAGGGAGCTGCGTTCCCCACACCACGTCTCCCAAGTTGTTCCACGTCACAGGTAACTTGCAAACCGTTTCTTTCCCCAGTGCTTTGGGGATGTTGCAATAAACATCCTCTTGCACTGGCACACCCAGCAGAAGGGTTTCCAGAAGTCTGGGAAGCTGCCTCCTGCCTCCATAACAGTACCAGATTTGGGCATCTCTTGCCCTTCTGCAACCTCCCTAAGCAGGGATAGAGCAGCCCTACCCAACTACTTGTTCAGGTGGATGGTTCAGATCCTCAATTTTCTCTGTTCTTAGGCAGACTGGTAAGCAAGTGAAATAACTAGCAGTGCTGACAGTTAAATATCATAGCTGACAGCTGGTTTAGCACCCCTGAAACAGCAGTTCACACCCCCCTGAATTATTGTTTAAGTGTCTGTCATCTTGAAACTATGAAGCCACAGACTTGCGTTGTGCTTTTTCCTTCCAAACTTGCCCAAAATGCCCCTGTGCCTTTACCCTGGCACATGGCAGTCCTGCGCTGCCCTGGGTGCAGCTTCATTTCAGTTCCAAATCGTTTTGATAGCAGTGAGGAGAGGAATGCTAGTTGCAAAAACAAAACAGCCCGGTACACAAGAAACTTAATGGGCTGAAGGGAATTTAGAAAGTCATTTAATACTCGCAAGCAAGATATTGTGAGGAAATGATTTTTCAGAAAGTTATATATAAAATGACACACTCAATTTCAAAATTGTCTATTGAAAGAGATGTTTCTTCACCTGGGGACTAACATCTCTTTATGGGAGAGCTCCTGAGGCACCAGTGTGAAATTCCTCCTTATCTGTTTCCTAGTGATACCTGTTGCCTACAGATGTAATTCAGACTCTTGGACAATGAAAACTGATAAAATGAGTTTCCCTGGTGTATCAGGTCAGCATGTAAGAGCCTGCAGAGAGCTGTACATGTAGACACTGATGAACCAGTCTGCTCTGTCTGCCTGGCCCTAGGAAGGACTTTGCAAGTCCTGGGCTAGCTGGCGGGTAGAGTGACACTGTGCAAGCTTTGGTGTCAGGCTTGCAGCTGGGAGCTTCTGCTCCTGCCTGGTCCGTTAAGAGCTTACAGGCAGATTTCAGCTGGAATTCATTCCAGTAGCTGTTTTGGGGGTCCTGTTTGGAGGAGGTAGACACAGATACTGCCAGCTCCAAATATCTGGCTGGAGAACCCCCCCTTGAGAAACTGCATCCATTTCTGTCGATGGGGTGACGCGTCAGGGCCGCGCTGGTGGCAGGAGCCTCCTGCCTGTACCTTGTGGTAAGCGAGGGCTGCTCGCTGCACTGGATGTGGATGGTGCTGAGCTCCTGCATGCTGCGCAGGCGCGTGGCTGGCACGCTGCAGTTGGGGAGGTGAGTGGTCTTCTTGTTCCGCCGAGAGCAGCAGGAGGTGGTCAGGCCGTGGTGACTCGACAAGGAGGGGCTCCGGGATGAGGGGTAGTTCTGCATTGAGCTCTCCATGCAGTTTTGCTCAAACAGCTGCTCGTCGATGAACTCGTGGTTCTGGCAGGAAAAAGACAATGCCTTTACTCTCCGTGGCAACGGCTACGACCAACAGCAGTTTGCTTGGAGTGCTGCATTTTGCTAGTCTGGTGGGATGTGCAGCCCCTTGTGTGTGTAAGGTGCTCTGTGCCCTGCTCCTGAAAAGACTGGCAATAGGTAGATCTTGAGAAAGAAATGCAAACAAGAAGAGAGAAAGAGATGATTTTGCCCTTACACTCACTGCAACCAAGAAAAGGTTTTGCTGTCCTGAATCAATATGGGAATAAGAAGCTGTTGCAGTGACAAAAGCATGATATTCTGTCAATACTGCCCTGTTTACACAGTCTGAGGTGGTTAATATATTGTCTGATTTTCCTTTCACACATATGTCTGGATGCCAGAGTGGCTTCAAATAGTCTGTAATGCCACATGGTTATTAAACCCCCCAGGAGGGGAGATTCAGGCTCCTTTTTCTTTGTCCTTGGGGATAGGATGGCAGTGTGTCTGGAGGATTGTCTTGTCAGATAAATTTATTACAGGATGATACTTGTATTTGCTGTTGGGTGCAAAGCATGCCTGCAGTACTGGTAGAAATAAACATAGCAGCTACTAGTGGGAAGTGATAGGGGAAGGAAATTCAGGAAACTGAGTTGTGGAAGTGATTTTTGTCCTAAACAAACAAAATATCCTGAAAGGAAGAACTCCTATGCATGTGTATGAACATCCACATAGTTCTAGTGCACATACTTCATCCAGTCCCTGTCAGCATCAGAAAGGATGGGAAACAAAAACAACCAGGGTGGAGGCAGCCACTGATTTCCACTGGAACCACTAAGGACTCTTATGGTAAACAAAGGCACCGAGGAGCAAGAAAACCACGTGCACAAACTCCCAAGGACAAGACCAGGGACAAGAAAGGAACCAAACACTCCAGACACGTCACAGAGATCATAGAACAGATTGAATTAAAAAGGAAATACCTTGATGGTGGAAGTTCGTACAGATAACAGGGGATCATCCACAAGATAGGACAATCCCTACGGGACAACATGCCAACAAAAGATAAAAACACATTTGATTGTCCATTCCGGCATTCAAAAATTTAGTCCCAGCATTGCATTGATTTGTCACAGAATTGCAGCTCTATTGCTCAAGTTTGAATGGGCAACTGGACCTTCTCTTCACCAAACCTTGCCTGAATCAGACCCCTTTGTTCCTTCATTCTTACACGTAAGCTGCTTAATGTTCTTTTCTTGAAAATAAGACAAGACTTGTGACAATTTGATTACTCTGATCTTTTGAGAGGAGAATGCAAAGGAAAACAAAGTTTGTGCTGCTGATTCACATGGAAGCAAATCAGCATTGTTTGTCATTGGATCACCAATGGGTCTGGCTTCTCATTATACTCTGCAGAAAGGTTTGGGCTGAAGGATTGGAGTCAGCCCATGTAGCAGTGGGAGAAAATATAGCTTGTGAATGTCCATACTCCATCTGGAAGGAGCAAAGAAACTCCTTTTGTTTGCACAGGCCCCATGTGTTGTGTGACAAAGTAGCCCTCGTTGACCTCAGGGTCACTTTGTCTTCTGAGGCACCAGATCTGTGAGCCATTCACAGCCATTTGATTGTGAGGCTTTATTCTAGTGCTAATGCAGATACCGTGAAAAGAAATCCAGTATTTTCAGAATCCTTCTGCCAGGTTTAAGGAAAGGTGAATTGCCCATTGAAACAAGTTTGCAACCACGGTACATTCCTCATTGCATTCCACCTGCGACTTGTATCATCATCACAAAAAAATGACTCTGCAGTGTTTAAAAATTCTTGTACTATGATTTAATGTTTTGAGGGGAGAGGTGTTGTAGAGTATTTTAATAGATTATGTGCATTGGAAGGAATTTCCACATAAGCTGAGTGAGCTATTTTGATATTTCAGACAAAAATTCAGACTTGCTTATGTGGTTTGATGCAACATAATCATAATAACTGCCTGAAAAATGGGGAGGGGAAAATATTGTGTAGATTCTCCCGCTAGCTTTTCATGAAAATTCAAAGTGTCATTACTGTTGTCATTCTTTACAGAAAAAGACAACGTTTGGAACATTTTCAACCACTGAGACTCACCCTTTGAGTAGCTTTGGCTGCTGGAGGCAGTCTAGACTTATTTTTGCATTAGGCTACCGCATCCACAAAGGAGGATATGGAACTGCTGCATTACTTCCAGCACCCAAACTGGCTCATTCGTGATGGAGTGACTCATGCAGCTCCCAATGCAAAATGAAGTTTACGAATGGAATTATTACTTGTGAAATACAGGTCACAGTAGTGAAGCTTTTAAGCATGGAGTTCTGAAGTAAAGAGCCAGACAGTGAAATGCCTGCGTGTTATGTAGCATTCCAGAATGGCTAGAAACAGAGGTAGGATGAATCTTACAAAGTAAACTCAGTTATTGACACGGGAGGAATCAGTTCACTCTCCTTGGAGGGGTGACCATCCTTGCTCATGGTGATAACCCAGCTGTGCTCAGCAGGTCAGTGCCCTTAACAAGTCATCTTGCAGTGCCTTGCTGCTGCCTAGATGTGCTACTCCAGCACAAACCAAACTATGCAAGTGGAGGCAATTTATCTTAAAAGAAAGCTCTTGTGAGTCAGAAATCAGAAGTACATTTGATGATGGATGCAGATAGAAAACAGCATTAATATTTCAAGCGTTAACCTCTCTTCATTCCTTCTAGAATGAACCATGATAGAATGCTTCGTGTTATAGATTGTGTTCCCCTACTGCAAAACCTCTTATACAAACCTGCAAGTAAAACATATTGATGAGATAAATATCTGAAAGCTTCCAAGAGAATTCTGCATATACAGAATCACTTAATAATGAAGAATAAAACTCCTACTTGAACACTTTGCCTGGCATAAACAGAAAGTCATTGCAGCAGAAACCTCTTGCCTGGCTTTGAGATAAACTACCTACTCCTGCTACTAGGACTGCAGTGAGCCAAGAGCTGTGCAAAATTGGAACCTGTTAAGAGATAAGAGCCTGCTCTGCCCCTTGTGAGGGGCTAAAGGTTATTTTGGCAGCTGATTTGCATCAGGGTCAGCCACCTTTTCTGTAGGATCTTTGTATCTCCTTGCCTGCTGCCATCTATTTGCATGCAACTTAACCAGGTAATTTAGGCAATTGACCTGTTACTGACTTTGTACTGGTGTGGATGGATCAAGTCACACTCTCGATCTCTTTGCACAATGATGTTTTTGGTCTGACTTTTTTTTTTTTTTTTTTTTTTTTTTTTTTTTAATTTTTTTTAAAAGAAACCCAGTAAATGGAAGTATATTTGTCCCATTGCAGAACACTGCTGGGAACATGTTGGACCCTTTAGTGCAACTGCCGGGCATAAGCCTAGGTTTTGAGCCTACTTTAGTGCATGCTTTTCTGCACAAAGCCTGGGCCAGGCACAGAGACTCAGCAAGACTGGAAGGGTCCCGTTTCTACTTACAGTTGTTTTTTCCAGGCAGTGCAGCAGGTGGTGATGTTGGCTTTCGATTAGGGAGGTGCCTTTAGTCATGTGCTGCTCATCATCAGTGGATCCCTAAATAGACAGAGAAAGGGAGGAGAAAAAAAATCCCAAACCAGCTGTAAAAGTGTGGAAACAAACAAAACTAGCAGAGTTAGTGTTCATGGGGGAAGGACAACAGGTCAGTGTTGCCAGCTCTTAAGTTCTTATCATGAGTCTCACGGTTCCTTTTATTTTTCCTCCTTAATGAAGTGGCTTATAAACTCAAGACGTGGATCATTTGCTTTGGTTCAAAAACTGTGTGTTTCCAGCTATTTTGTAGCTGTAGAGGAAACCTGGGGGACACTGCTGGCATGGTGTGAAGGCTCAGGGACCGGGCTTAAAGAGAAAAAAACAAACCTCGTAATTTTTATTTTTTGAAAACTTGTTAAGACCTCTAAGCTTAATGGCACCTTTGAATGCCAAAAGATGTCCCTGGGCTCTGGTGTCTGTTGGGAGGTAAAGCAGGAGTTGTCCTGGCCATGCTGAGCTGGGACCTGGTGCGTGGTGGTGCCTAAACCTTAGGAGTTTCGGCAGAAGGGAAGGATCAGGGAATAACGTGGACCTGGGTGTTGTCTCGGGATGTTACCTGCTTGTAATGCTGCTTTGAGAGATGAGTCTCCTGGATCTGCCTCCCTCTTTAACCCGTGGCCTTCTGTCTTCTGGGTTTTGTACCCCCAGGGTGTTAAAATGGAGCTGCCTCATTGATATATAATGTATATAAATGGTCCAGTCCAGGCATGCTTGGAATGGAGCAGCTTTGCAGAACAGGGGGCTTGCTTAGAAGGCAGCAGCAGCTCGGCCCCGTCCGCACCAGCTCCTGGGGCAGGTGGTTTCAGTCGTTAGGGTAGTTTCTGTGACCACATTTTATTGATGCAGGGCCTGGGAGCCCAGGGGATGAGCAAGAACCCCCTGTGCACAGCTCAGCACCCAAGCAGGGCAAGGCAGGACTGCTCCAAAGAGCTCATGACTGGAGTATTTCCATTATTCAAATGTTTTCAAATATATTCACTGTACTGTAACACCTGACAGCCCCAATCAGGGAGCAGCTTTTCCTTATTTCCCCTGTGTGCAGAAATGGTTCAAATATGGCATAACAAATTTAGAAGCTAATTCAGTGTAGGGGGTGTGTGGATTCAAACAGGCAGCTTGTGCTCGCGGAGGGGACTGGGCCCTGCTGATAGTGCTTGGACTGAGCCCCTCCGAAGGGGCAGCATGAGGTGAGGGGAGAAGGAACTGCTCAGGGTCAAGGGCATGTAGGGGTTCCGATTCTCCCGGGTCTTTAAGGATTTTCCTTTACTAATTAACCTTCCTGATCTTGAAACTTGCCATAATTTCATGGCATATTTTCCAGGATCTACATGCATTACTCTGTGTCTATCTTTGGTGATTAGCGTTTTCAAAGACAATGAGATGCATCAAAATGGCAATTAGCCACTAAAAACTAGAAAATGCTTCTCTGTGCCCTCTGCACAAAGTGCGCTCAGTATCCTCTGCAATGCCTAAATATGAAAGTCAAAGATTGCCGCGTGTCGAGGGAGTATCTGCTGAGACACAAAAATGCAGTATCTGACTGCTACGGAGAGAAAATGGGTGGGATGGGAGAGGCAGCAGAAATCCTGGCAGGAGTGCCAGAACTTTGTCCTTTGCTCCTACGGGGTCAAGTGCAGCTGTTCTTTGTGCACTGATTTTTAAATACATCCATATGTCCCAGTTATTCACTGAAAAATTGTGTTCTGGATGCTATTCACACAACGGTTCTGTATTCCTAAAGGGAGGAATAACTGTACCTCTGACAGATGCCAAAACACAGCTGAACTGATTCCTTCTGAAAGTTGATTTTTCTGTATAAACAGTATCTTCCTATTGAAAAGTGACTTGGGCAGGTTATGGATTTTGCTGTTGTTGTTTTGGAAGAGGAGCGCTTCAGAAATATTTTTGGAAGTGCCCTAAAAAAGGTCAGTTCCATTTTTCTTATTAATAGCTTTCTTGGTGAAGCAACACATCAAGCAGGTTCTGTTCCTACCCTGCAGAGATCACTGACTGCTGAAGGCTCTGTTGGAACGTTTCCCACCGAGTCCTTCCCCCTCAAACAAGGAAGATGCTGCCCTAAAACCCTCTGGAAAAGGAGGAAGAGCAGATAGTGCAAACAGCATCTCAAGGGTTCCTGACTCTTTCCTATTCATCTGTGTTTCCGAGCAGGTCTAAGTGGAATTCGAAAGCAGAAGGTAGAGGCAGGGCTTCCCTACCCCTGCTTGGAAACCTTAAACCAAATGTAAAGTTCTGGCAGCACCGTTCAGTCTGGCCCTCTGCATCCCGGCAAGAGGAGTGACTCGCAGCTGATGCAAACTGATCAAGGCAGTTTCCAGGAACGAAGGGTCCCACCGGTGAGTCCAGTTCCTGCTTTATCTTCCTTTCACCTTTTCTTCAGCCAGCTCTGTGCTTGCAGAAATAGGAAGCGTGGGCTCCCCCAGAACCTCCTCGTGTGCAAGCAGCAAAGGGGAGCGGCAGGCGCCGCTGCACGCGGGGCAGCGAGTGCCAGCATCGCACCAATGCAGCACACATCTGTAGGTCAGCAGCAGCCTCTGTTGCTTCTGCTTATGAAAAGGGACAAGACCTCGCAGCCTGCTGTTCCCGGGATACACACCTTCCAGCTAAAAGGGAATTTCAGCTGGCTATACAAGGAGATTAGCAGTAAGAGGATATGTAGGCTGCTGCCACGGGAGGAAGCTCGCCATCCCTTGAGCACTTCTGACGTAAAAGCCACTAACACCGCTCGCTTCACCTCTCTAAATGAGAAGAGAAAGCTCTGAGCACTTGGTGTCTAGATGGTGAATGCGAAATGTCACAAATCCCCGTGTTTCTGAAGCAAGAGCCTATATTTTCTCTAAGAGCAAAAATTCTTCCTGCTGCTGCCCTTGTATGAAGTCTTTCCTTTGCTTTATCTTTACTTTGGTACAAGGCTACAGACTGGAGACGTGCTCATTTTTCTGGTGCTAATGAGAGAAAATTCTGGTGTGTATTTCTGAACCCGGAACAGCCCTTCATTCTCCGAGTGCTGAGCCACAGCTCGGATGTGTTTTGGGGTGATTCTTGCCCCGGGTCAACCTGCAAGGTGCCCAGCCACAGGGCAGCCTGTGGGCACTCCAAGCCATTCTGCCCGAGCCCGGGGCCATGCCACAGCCTGGCACAAGGGCAGTGACACCCAGGACCGGCTCTGCGGCGCCAGCGCCACTACTGGGTGACAAACCAGCCTTGGGCAGCCTGGCCACCACGCAGCCCATGTAGGAACCAGGCTGGCTGCTCATGACCACTCGCAGGCACTGAAAGGGCTTCCCCGCTTTGCCCTGGCGGAGACAAACGCTGCCCTGCACGTTGGCAGGATTAGACCCCAGGTCAGGATGCGCAAACAGATACGAGGCAACTCTGGTCCCTCAAATGTTCTTCATCTTGCTCTTTGCTTCGTGTGTGCACTGAGGGCTCATTTATTTCAAACTAAATCCCTGAAATGTACTGATAGCTGCTCTGGTCTTGATTGGGCTTAGTGTAATAACCTCTGTTCTCACTGGTTCTGCTGAGCAATCTGACACTTTGGAACTCCGTTGTCTCATGAATGGCTGTTAGCCTACAGGTGCCTTCCTGTTGAAAGGGATTGCCTGAAACGGGAATTATTTTCTTGTGATCAGATGGTCTTACTCTGCCACCAGCTAGCAAGGAAGAACTTGCAGTCATTGCAGAGCTGTTGCTGCCAGCAGCTACACCTCCGACATGGACTTCTTTGTGTTCTCCTGTTCCCTTCCTGCTCCTGGGCAGGTTTGCACTGCTGGAGCCTCGTGCCGCTGGGCCGTCCCGCGGGGAGAGGCAGGGGAGGCTCATTCAGCTCGCACCTCTGCGCATTCCTCCATACGTGGCTCACGATGCGTGCCCACAACATCCCTTAGAAAGCTGGGAGCGGCGAGGGTTTACTGAGCTACTTCTGAACAGGACGCCGTGCTTTAATAGCCATGGTACAAGGCGTATATTAGAGAGGGACTCTTAAAAATAAGCAACTATTAGTTGTAGATATTTATAGGAAGGGCAGGCTGTTAGGGGTATAGCTCAGCAGAGCTTCCATGGGCTCATCCCACCGAGGGCTTTGTGAACCCGAGCTGTTAACAGTGATGAAGGCTGGATGCTCTCCTGGCTCAAGAAGGGATGGGGGTTTCTTGGTTTGTTTTTTTGTATTTATTTTCCCTCCTCCCATCTGGTCCCATGGCTGGGTCCCGGCTATCCCAACATACAGAGCACTAGGGCATAATTAGAGCTCAGCACTGCTGGTGTGGGGCTGCCGCGCTGAATAAGGAGCAATTGGGGGGCAACGGAGTGGGAGAGGGAGGGAGACTAGGAAGAGGGAAGTTTTCAAGCTCTCCTGTGGAAGGAGCTGTTTGCTGTGCACTCACCGTGAGCTCGAGGGCCTCGTTGAGGAGGCCGTTGCGCTTGCTGTGCAGGTAAGCGTTGGAGCTGCCTGTCTTGGCCACGCGGATCCTCGCCAGCCGGGCTTTCTGTGGAGACAAGCAGGCTGAGGTTATACTGGGGCACGTGCAGCAAGCCCTCCTGTGCTGCCTGGCGCAGGGGAAGGAGATTGATGGTTCTCTTCACACTGGAGAAAACCCTGGGGCTGAGATACAAGACACAACTGATGTCGAGCAGCTCGCGGGGACCTGCTTCCAGCCTGTCTACAGGGCCCAGAGGACCACGTCTACGTGCAGAACAGGGTCTGCCACCACGTGCTAATGCCCGTTCCAGAGATGGGAAATGAGGCCCCTGCAGGTTTTGTCTTTTTCATGCATTTTTATTGGCTTTGGGGGCAGTGAGAGGAGCAGCAACTAGCGGCACTTGGCTGGGACGTGTTCTTGGCACGGGAGGGCTGTGTGAGGAGGGCTCCTGTGTGACGTGGCAGCAACCGTGGGTCTGCGTGCCCGCTGTGCTCCTGACTGCCCCTCTCGCTGAGGTGCCCGGCTATGGGTCTGCACTTATCTTTATCTTTCAGCTCGGTGCTCTGAGACCTTTCTCATCGTTCAGTCTCCTTGGGCAGCACCTAGCGCAGGGCTTTGGTGCTGGAGATGCTGCAGAGCACATGGGAATAACAGGTATTGGGAAGGCAAGTTGGTCCTTAGCTTCACTTCCTAGCCAAGTAACGTAGGTTGTTAATTTGAAATTGGGCATACTAATGAAAAAGTCTGTGTGTATTATCCTGCAGTAGGAAAGGTACCTTGTGTGTTCCTCTGGCCTCGGTAGTGGCAGGTACTTGACTAGCTTTGGTATCTGATGATATTAGACTGTGTTTATCCAAAAGCACATATCTCTCAACCCACAGACGCGAGCTACTCGGCAACAACACGGAGAATCAACTCAACAGAACAACCCACTCTGTGCAAATATTTGTTTATCACTCGCCTTCTTGACCCTAGAAAGACAAATCCAGTGATTTTAAAAAATGGTCTTGAATAAGGCAAGGAAGAAAAACTGAGAAAACCCTTCCCTTTTGATCTTAGTTTTTAACTTTCCACTTTGTCTTTTCAAATGCTGCCTGCTTTTCTGTCAAGTGCTGATTTGCCTTTTTCTTTTTTACTGTTAATTTATGACTCAAACACCATTAAAAGTAAATACATGAAATAGCTGTGGCTATTAAAAATAATTACATTGTGCTGTATTTTAAAATGCATAATCTTTTAAATAACATGGAACTCGTGATTTTCCTCTCTAATTAGAGGTGCTAATGGGTATACACTGTAGGAAGAGTAAAGCCAAGAGGCAAATATCTGCAGTGAGCCTGGGGAGCGTAATAATTCTGGAAGCTCTATTACTGTACACGTAGGAGTGGCTTTGGCCCTCAATATTTAACCTGGAGAGCTTCTGCTGGAGCATGTAGTTTCTTGGGCAAAGCCACGTGCAGAATATGGGTTTGCAGCTTTCCTCGGGAGGCGCAGAGAGTGACCGGCCTGAAAACCAGCACTGCCTTCCTCACCCTAGGAAGGCAGGGAGCGGAGGATGAGGGACCGCAAGACAGTTCCATGTGCTTAGGAGATGGAAGTCCTCTGTTCCTGTTAATTACATTTCCACCAAGTTATTTAATCTCTTTTCAAGCTGTATGCCTCTGTGTCTCTGTTCCTCACTCTTCACAATTAACTTATCTCTTCCTTAATCAGACTGGGTATTGGCTCCAGTGTTGGTCTTTTCACGGAGGCTCTGATGACAACCACAGAAGTCTCTTATTTCCTTTCTGTGGTTGACAGAACACGAGCTCTTTGCTGCGGGGAACACAGGAGCCCCCCAACATCCCCACCTCACATGCAGCAGGGAAGGTTTCATCCTCATCTTCAGCTGCTATCATCATCGGTTCAGTTAATTGTTAAAGTGGCTTCAGTCCTAGGCTCTTGTAATGAATATTATTCCCTTTGCCTCTAGGCTAGCAGGAGATCAAATATTAATAGCTGTACTCCACATGGACTGGAGATGGTTCGTCTCAAAGATCTGTTCCCTTTTCTTCTTTGAAACAGGGCCACTAGCTATCTAAATAATTAAGCCCTACAGCTTTGTAGTTTAGAACAGACGTTGTTATTTTAAAAAATGTCAGTGGGGCAGGGTAGGAATTAATCCTATTTTCCTACACAAAAGACTTTTTAGGATAGTTACACCATCCAACTCTGTGTCCTCGTCATGATTAAATTCGGTAGCTATCTTGATTAACTTAGCTAGAGAAGTTAATTAAAATTGGGGCCTAAAATTGGTCTGACCCTCCAGATAGTTTCCAAAGTTAGACTAGAAACAACTGTAAAAGCCCCAGTTCATCTTCTCTCATGCAGAAGTCTGTTTCTGTGTGAACGTGCATGCTCTGGTGAACGTAACTGCCATGTATGTAATATCCAGGCACATCCCGGGCTGCTGAAGTCTTCCCAATGCTGCTTTTCTTGGCATTCATGGGTCCGTTCTTGGCATCGTAGACGTGTGTTCACAGAGACTGGCACATCTGGTGTCCAGGGCGGACGACACAGACAAGGGCTGGGCAATGGGTCTCCGGCCGTGGGCAACAGATGGTTTGGGAGAGGAAACACCTGATTCCTGGTGGGATCTCATCCTGCAAATGTGACTGACTAAAAGGTCATTAGGGCCAGGCCTGAGCTCACCGGTGCTCAATATAACCCCTGCACAGATCGTCTAAAAAAGGAAGGGAAAACGGCACACGGTGTCTGCTGGTGGAGCGGTGAGAGGAGTTGCTAGGAAACCGCAGGATCTCAAAATGCATATGACCTAATCGGGAGGATAATTTATATGATGAAAATAATAATACTAATGACAGCCGCTTACAGGTTAGAATGATTAATTTGGTTATCTTGGTGCCTACGTGTTTTCTGGGAGCAGGATGGGAGGCGGGTCTCGTAACTTCTGCCTCCTTGCTGCTTTTTAAGGTATAAAGACAGAAACTGGAGACTGATCCTAAGCAGAAAGGGCAGCGAAGCCAACTGTAGGTAGGGAATGCTGTAAGGAGATGATGTAAGTGCCAACATCCTGGGGATCTACATTTCCCAACGAAAGGAGAAAGGGAATAGTCTGTTTGCATCTTATAGTTGCATTGGAGAAGTGCAAGGACAGACTAGGGAAAAATGTTTACCAGATGGCGGGCCCAGGAAACAGCTAATTAATATTTATTAATGATTTTCATCTAGTTCTTATGGAGATAATAGTCACTCTTGATTTATATGGTGCAGTAGCTATTAGGTTACAACTTCTAACATAATTTTATGTTTGCCAGATACTCTGTCCTGTTGATCATGGGGAATGGGCTGGAGTTCCTGTATGCCGGATATTATGTGTACAGACCCCATGTCCAAATCTGCTCCCTTTATGGGCTTGGAGCTGCTATAAGATTAGGTAGGAAGGATAATGTTAATCTGTTATAATCACAATAAGAGCATTCTGAGCAACTACATGAGATAATTAACAGATACTTTGCTAAATAATTAGCAGTTTGGATATTGGTAGTGCTATTGGTGATGACTGCAGTGAGTCCAGTGGTGCAGTATGTGTGCACTACTGATCTGTTAATTCTTGCAGGTCTGAAATAAAGCTATTTTTAAAGTATAATCAACAGAATACTTTTGGTTTGTTTTCTATCAGCAAGGTGCATTAGCACAACCATTCAGTAAGTGCTGGGGTTTCTTGATCTTTAGTTTGTCTGCATCTGTTACTAGTTTGGGTTTTCATTTAAATTCTAGATGGAAGGAACACATTTGATTTCTTGCATATGGAAAAGGTAACAAGCAGATTGCATATTTAAAATGGAGTTTCTGCAGACCTAACAGGCCTCGGAGTATGAAATGACAGTATTTCCTTGTGGTTATATTCAGTGCTTCCTAAAATGATTTTATCTGTGACACCTTTGACTCATTTTAACATCTAATTCAGAAATTAATTCAGCTTTGCAGCATTGGGTGAAATAGTCGCTGTTTGAAAAGCAAATGGCCCCTATAATAAACGCTGTTTATTCTTTGCTAGCCCTGCTTCCGTCTGACCATTGCAATACACAGGCAGTTAAAGCAAAGAGTTGGAAAAGTTAATTTCTGAAGATCATCTTTCTGTCATTCTAACCTTTTTTCCTAAGAAGCAAAGAGTGCACATTTAGACTCTTCCTTCCTCTCAAATCTTTACATTAAACAGCTTTTGAGCCACGTTTAAATATTCATCATTATTGCTTTGGGGGAGATGTTGTAGAGCTGCATATGGAAATTAGATAGTGTAGAACTCATTATATTCCTATATAATTTGATAGAACCACTTACAGTCAGACCTTGATCTTATTTTGGGCCTCTTCATTACTTTCCAGAGATGAAAGATTCCCCTCCACTCCTTTGTGTCTCTCCTTTTAATCTTACCTTACCCTTGGCACCATTAAAGCAACAGAACATCATTTCAAATGCAGTGTATCGTTTAATCTTTTCCAACACTGAGGAACATGATGTTCAATCTATTTATAGAACAATGCACAGAATATGGAATTTAATGGATCTTGACTTCTCTGCTAGTCATAGATACCCGGGCCGATTGGACAGACAACTTTGGAAAAGGTGCCTTGATCGCCACAACCTGAACAGGGAAGCGCAGGACTGTTGGGAAAGCACCGAGCTCAATCTCCTGCTGCTGCAAACTTCCTTCCCTGCCTTTTCTTCAGGAACTTCACGAGCTCTGGCTTAAAACTAATGGAAATTTAGTTAGCCGTCCCACCACTCTTTGCTCTCTGTTTAGATACATCCTTCTGGTTTATGTTTAAGCGTGCATGGATTTGTTGCCAGCTCTACTCATTTGACATTGTATTGACACTTTCTTTTTACTTGGGCAGTTCCTTTTCTGGCATTTGCTTCTTATTCTGTCTACAGCAGAGAACAGAGTAAGTGCCATTCTTCCTAGGCTTTGAATTGTAGCTTTACAGGCGTTTGTAACTTCCCAGCTAAATTAGGGTGTCAGAACTGGTCCAGAAACTAATGCCACTTTTACTTAATAAGCAGCTTCTTGGGAAAAGAACTTTGTATTTTCCTGCATTATTAATAGATCTTGCTGTTCCTCATTATTATACACTTAGTTTCTGTATTCACTGAAAGCAAATGGTGATGACTGTCTGCCTGCCTGTAAGTTATCTGTTTGTGTGTCTAGACCTCACTTTTATAACATCTTTCACACAAATTGCACCCCTCAGCAGCAGCTATAAACAAGTCAGGGATGAAGGCATTAACAGAGTTCGGTCTGGTGTCGCATGCCTACCTGTTAGACCTGATACGTGAGCGCTAATTAGTGGTGTTTATTTTATGCAGGCTTGTGATTAGTTATAAAGAATGGAAGCAGTCACATCGTATAGTGCTCCTGTCTGCTCGCCCCTTTCACAGAAAGATGGTGAAAACATAGGAAGAAAAATCCTTTTTTTTTCCTCCGTAAGAGGTAAGGGAAGCTCAGCAACCTGCAAGGACACGTGTGCTTTGCTCTTCCCAGAGGGATCACAGCACAGGCCTCCCCACCCGCTCCCTGGCAGCCGGAGCACCTTGTCCTGTTGTCCCATCCGGGCATTGTGGGCCCCTTTCCCGGACGGCACAGACAGCCCCTCAAGCCAGGGTAAGGCCAGCAGCTCTGCTCGCTCCTCTCTGCCTAAACCTTTCTGCATTCATTGACAGAAACGTTGCTACTGCAAACAAAAATGCTTCGGAAGTCAGTAGGTAACGCTGAAGTGGTGCAGTGCAATTAGCTGGCTTATTTAAGCTGCTCTTAGTTGTCCCCAGAGACCCGAGGAACAAGTCTCTTGTATTAGGCTTTTGGGGGAAAAAAAATTGCCGCAAATCCATCCCATGGTCATTTTTGATAAGAAGTGAGTCTTCATAGGGGAATGAATGTCAAAGCTCATGTCCTTACGACAGCAACAGAGCTACGTGCCTTGGTTTTGTGAATATCAAAGGAAAAACCTGTGTGCTATATTGGGCGCTGAAGTGCTCCTGAGTTGTCAGCAGAAAGCGCCCGAGTTGTCATGGTTACTCCTTCTCCGGCCCTGGTTCTTGCATTCCAGCATCGTCGTGTGTCCTGACCAAAACGGCTCCTTCCAGTCCTGACCCCATAGCCAAGGCAGCTACATTCCCGCCCGGACTGAGATGCGCTGGTGGCTTCACACGGAGCATGTGGACAGCGTATGGAACTGCACTTCATTATTGTATTTGGTTAGGTTTCGGTGCCGTTATTTATTTTTCCCTTTCTTTCTCCTATACCCACTCTTTGCAGACTTCTCGGGACAACCTCTGCACCCGTGTGATTCCGTCACTTGCTCAGGAGCAATTCCCTGGCAGCACCTGCCATTGCTCCACTCGCTCCCGTGACCGGTCAGGGAACGCGCCCGCTGCCATCTCTGCCATGGGGTTTGGTGAGTCAGCAGCAGCTGCTGGTGCTCCGGCTTGCATGTGCACTTAACGTCGTGGGTATGAATAATATTGCTAAAAGATGGTTTCACTTCACAGCCTTGTACATGCACATGAACTAACGCTGCAAAAAAAAGTCACCGAGCCAGGAGAAGGAGAGGGTTTATCTCAATTTTATGCTTGAGAAAACCTGAGTCACGGCGAGGGGAAGCAGGCAGGGTGATGCTGCTGCAAACAGCCTGGCTTGTCAAAGCAATGAGGATGGCTGTAGCGCGGGTACTAAAGAGGAAGGCAGACTTGTATCCACACCCGGGGAGGGCCTGCCTCGTGCCGTGTGCTTGGGAGCCCGGGCTGAGGCTGAAGCTCTCAGTAGTTAGTATTGGATTGGATTTTCGTGACCTTGGAATAACAAAGACTTGTTCTGAGTCAGACTTTGCAGGCCGAGGCTGCGGGGTGGAGTGGGAGGAGAGAAATAATGAGATTCTGGGGCTTCTCGAGAGGGCTGCATAAGACATCTGGGAGTATGTTAGCAGCGAAATTTTCCAGGGGCCCTGGAGAGGTTTGCTGGGAGGCTCTGGAGTTTTCTCATCTCTGACATACGTGATTAGAGGACTTGCAGAGACCCAAGTTGTTGTCCCAGCACCACATGTATCAGGAACAAATCTTGCTCTGTGGCTGTTAATCACTGTCATGGTGCAAATTAGTAACAGCAATAAGCTTTGCAGCCACTTCCACCTACTTCAAGCTATGTTTTTCCTGACCCAACAGATACATCCATATCCATGAATCTAGACATAACCGTATATTCCAGCTGGTGCAGGGGTGTTGCTGAGCTGTATGCAGTACTTAGGCTGAGAGCTGCATGGAATCCAAATGGCCCCCAGCCTACTCAGCTCTGCGTTGCATAGACACAACGGTAAAATAACCGGTTAATGAAGATGATAGAGAGGAATGTGTTTACTAGAACCCAATTCCCAAGCGGTAGAAGGTTTCCAACATTTTTGGCTGAGCTCTTGGCGTGCAGGTCTCCTTGACGAGGCGATTTCAGACAACGTTTGTGCAGACACGTGGGATGAAGGAGGCAACTCCACCGAGTACAAATCCTGCCACCCGCGCTGCACAACGAGCCGCCCGGCCAGAGCCTGCGCGTCCAACAGGTAGGGAAGGGGAGACCCTCTTGCAAGCTGAGCCAGGGGCAGCCCTGGGGATGGCCAAATCGCGTTCTTCTGCATCACAGACCATTATCTGGGTATGACTGAGGACATGAAAGGGCCTCAAGGTGTGCGGTAGGTGTCGAGCGGCTCCTGGGTGTGCATGGATATCATTTTCACTGGGCATTGGGCTACTGTTGATCATCGGCTTGGTATTTTACATACATAAGCTTGCATTGGAGACTGAGCCTGTAAGCTGTAGCTCGCTGATTTCAAGCCTGCCTTTTCAAAAGATGGTTGGAAGCATCCAGTTGTTTTATGCAATTTGGGACCCAGAGAATTTGAACTAACTGAACTGTTTAAAAAGGCCATTTGCTTTCCTGGGTTATATGAAACAGAAAGAAGAAGGATTTCTGGTTTGTTTGGTTGGTTTGGTTGTTTATTTTCCCCCCTGAAATGTGTCAAAGAATGTGAGAACAGCAAACAGGAAAAAGAGGAAGAAGAGAAAATAGGTCCCTACTCCAGCAAAGCTGAAATCCTTTCTTTTTTTTTCCCTCTTCAAAAAACAGCAGCTCTTTTTCCTTGTCAAATTATTAGGTATCAACAACAACAGAAACACATCCCAGGCAGACTTACTGTGGTCAAAAAAAACCATGTTTTTTAAATGTCAGCCAGCTCCAGTTTTGACCTCATTGTTGGTGCGTCTTCCCCAGGTTCCCCACCCCATCCCCTGCCGGGCTGTGATTCACGTTCTGTGCCGCGCTGGGAGTTCGCAACGCTGCACGAGGAGCTTTCTCTGGCCCTTCTGCTCCATGCGCTGAAGTTCCTTAACCCACCTCCAGTATTTGGGGTGTCAGCTGAAAACCAGAGCTGACTCCCCTGCTTTGCAGCAAATCGATTATTGTAATGGCCTCGTTATTGACAGGGGTGGGCTGGCTTTCTCCTGGGTAAGAGGATGCTGTAAATCTGGTATTGAGCACTCTCTTCCTCCCCATCTTTCCTTTCCATTGACTCCTCGGGCTGCAGCGCTGTTCCCTGTGCCTCTGGGGACGCCGCATGGGAACAGGCTGTTTCTAACATGGCTCTTGGGAACAATCAGGAAGACGTCTGTGTTCTTGCTCTTGCTGCCGTTGGCTTAAGCCCCTCTAAGCATCTCCATAGTTACCTCTTCATCTGCCTGCAGAGTCATAGCTGCCTGTGTGCAACCATCTCGTGAGTAGTTGCTGTGCTCAGTTACCCTCCCCTCCGTTTCTCTCATTGAGCTCCATCTGGAAAGATGCTGCTTCTCTCCTGCTCCCTCATTCCCTTCTCCTGCTTTTGCTGGGTCTGGGACTGAATGGTTTAATTCCCTCATCAGGCAATGGGGCCACTCCTCTGCCTCGCCTGCTTTATAACATGGACTCTCTGATAGCCTGTGCTTTTCATTCCTGTAAAGCACCATGGGCTTTACAGTGAATTTTGTCTCTATCATCCCTTTCTTGCCTGGATTTGGGTGGTTGATTCTTTGCTGGAAACTCTCTTGCTGGCAGAATCTTCTGCTCCTGCTGTCACCAACAGCTTGGTGCCACTAAAGGGACTCTCGTTGCCCTTTCTGAAGCATTATCCCAGTAATAAAAAGACCATTGGAGCAAATGAACTTTGCTGCCCTTCATAAAATCTGAGCCGAGGCACCTGAGTTGGTTATTTTTAAAGCTGGGCAATGTAAGTAGTACAAAGACAAGGGTCAGTGTAGCTGGGAGATTAAGGATGAAGAAAGCATCCTGTAATTCTTTGAAAACCCTGACTAGAAATAGTATCGCAAAGAGCTCTAATATTTTCCTCCTTGTTTTGTCATTGTTTGAAATACCTGTGCAAAGACAAGGTCTTTGCTGTTGGTCCTAAATAGCTCTCTGCTTGCAGCCCCGGGAATAAGCTGACATTGTCACCAGCTGGAGATGACTCCAGAAAAACGAGTCCGGAGCGGAGGTGTCTCCGGCACTGCAGGAGGCCTCTCGGAAGCGCCCTGAGCTTCGCGGGTCGTTGCGCTGAGCACGGGCTCCGCGTCCCTCCTGTCACCACTGCCCTGCCTGCGCCTCTCCCCAAGCTGCCTTTCCCACGTGCCCGGTGCAGGTGGGGCTGATGCCACAGCCAGTGCTGGGGTCGCACTGGATTCACCCCACGCTTGAGACCGCCCTCGGGCTCCTGCAGCTCGGAAGGGGCCCTGCGGAACGTGTGCCCGGCCACCCGCGCTCCGCTCCGCGTGCCAAGGGGTGAAGCGGTCCCCATCGTGCAGCCCCTTCCTCCCGCAGCCCCCATCGCGCAGCTCGGCGCAGCAGGAGGGGGAACCAGCACGCGCCGGAGGTGCCCACACTCCTGTCAGGCCTTTTGAGTGTCAGATTCTCTCTTAAAACCAAAGGCTGTGACATTCACTCAAGAACAGCGCCGTTGCAATGTCAGGGAGGTCAGTTCTTAGCACATCACTCAAACCGGGGGGAAAAAAAGTCCTTGGAAAAAAACAACTTTACCAAAATGAATCTTGTCAGAAATGATCAATTCATCTTCCGTTCAGACTGACCTGGTCCTTGCTGCATGCCAGGGGACAAAATTCGATGATACAGCACGATAAATTAAGATTGCCAGATCTCCTAATTAATTAATTATTTCTCCTCCTATGCAGTTTTGAAGAATAATTTATTTTCAAGGTGATTAAAGCACTGGTAGGCTTCATTTTGTTTGTTTTTTGCCTTTTTTTTTTTCATTTTCAGGGACAGTTTTCACCAAGTAGTGGGGAGAATCGGTCAGTACACCTCCCAGTATTTTACTCGTGCTGTTTAAAAGTAGAATTTATTTAGCACTCTGGACACTTAGGAAAGATGGAAAGATACATTTCAATGAAGCAATGGCTCCTGTACCTGTAGGGAGCTGATACTGGTGGACTCCTGTAAGCACTGAAGGAGTGGGATTGTGCACAGAGCTTTATCTTTTCTTGGAAGACCAGTGCAAATGTCCGTCTTCTATTAGTTGGGCACAAAGCTTTGACTGTTCCTAAGACTGCCTCTATTCCTGAAGCAGGAATTGAACCGAGTGGAGGGTGGTGCTGGAACAAACATGTCATTCAGAGCGGGCTCTTGCCTCCCTGTAAAGCTCCTGACCATCTCCAGCGAGACTGTCATTAATGTGCTGCTCTCGTTCTGCTTAGTATTCATGCAGTGATGAGCATGTGAGAATTACTCACACTCCTGACTTGCGAAAACTTTCTTAGGCCAGAAATTCATCCAATATTAAGGGAATTAGAAATTCATATGGGCAAGGGAGGAATTATAGAGTATGTGTGTCAATACAGCAAACCTCATAAAAGCTGCAATCAATCATATCAACATCGAGACGCGTGGTGGGGTTTTTTGTCACCTAGTGGGTCACAGTCCAAGGAACGAGGGTAAAAGAGAATCACAGCAAGAACCGAGCGTTGCCTGCCCCGATGTTCTGTCGAGCACTTTTCTCCTGTGCTTCCGTGCCATTGCGGAAGAAAAGTGCTGCCCCTCTGTATGCTCGATTATATAAATGGGCTGTTGTACCCTGGTCCATTCTAAGACAGGCTGGTAAGTGCATCATTCTCCTCTAAAACGCTTCCTTCCCGGGGACACTGGAAGCGAGGAGCACAGCAGGCCTGATGCAGGCAGCAGCTTTGCAGATTCACTGTGTGCTTTCTTTGCACGGGAAAGGAGGCAGATAACGTGACGGAACATCTGGTGACCTCCTGACAGAAAGGATTTAGGGCGACCTCACGGAAGGGAACTTTGCAAACAGCCTCTGCAATCTGGCTTTGTCATGATCTGGAGTTTGGAATAAGTAGGACTAAGAATTTGAGAGGGTTGAGACATCTATTTATTGCTACATTTCTTAGTCTGTTGCTTCCTATCTGCAACACTTCAGCCATAGCTTCCTATCCCTTCTTTTCACATAGCAGTGATTTTGCTATTACGTTGACATTCCTTGAATGTTAATTAGAAGCTCTACATCTTTTCCAAAATCATCTCTGACTGCAAGTCTGCTGCTGGAGCATGTGCATGTGTTTATGTGTTTTACCTCCTGTTCTGCCTACATTTTATTAATTGCCTTGTATTTTGCCTCTTCCTTATGCATTAGTAAAGCTGATTTTTGCTAATATGTCGCTCTTTGGTAGCGCAGGAGAAATTCTACTCATTACAGCGCTTGCTGCAGTGTCTGCTGCTTGGGCACGGCAATGTGTGCTGTTGATGCTCGTGAGCTGTGCCTCCCTCTGCCCTGGGTGAGACAAGGAGGTGCAGCACGGGCTGCCTTACCTTCTGAGCTCGCCGCTTGTCCGCCCGCTGGTTCTGGTGGTAAATGCGGCTGAAGTTGGAGACGATGACGGGAACCGGCAGCGCGATGACCAGCACCCCGCTCAGGGAGCAGATGGAGCCGAATATCTTCCCAGCAATCGTCTTGGGCACCATGTCACCATAACTGCAGGGGAGAAGAGAGAGAGATGCCCCTTCCTCAGATAAGCGCAACGGCACCAAGAGCCTGCCCAGGTTCCTGAGAGAGCACCAAAATCGGGACCCAGGTCAGACAGGAGAGCTTAGAAATGTGCCATATAAACAACAGTTCACGCGGTGCTTCCCTCATAAAGATGACAAATGACACCAGCGCCTTGGCAGTGAATGAGGCTGAAGCCTCGTTCTGCGCCTGCTGCAGATCAGACGTGTCGGCTAAGGCAGCCCTGAGTCGTGAAATTCACACTCTGCTTCATCTAGGACCCCCTCCATGCGGACGAGCTCTAGACAGCCTAGAACTGCATGGCTAACCGTGACCAGGCTCTGACGGGTTCCCTACTGTCCATCTGCACATGAGGACTAGTTTAGGATCCTGCTGCAGCCCCCAGCAGTCTCTGTCCCTGTGTACATTCCCAAACGTTGGATCCGTGCGGATGCCAAGACAAGCTCCGGGGAGCTTCGCTCTCCCCTGCACTTTGCCCTCTAGAAACGACCTCAGGGCAAGGGCTCAACAACCAGCAGCCCATCCAGAAGGCTGCTGTGGCCACTATAGTGTGTTGTGACCACGTAATGAGGGGCCTGTTTGCAGCCCCTGCCCTGGAACACAGTAGGAGCAGGATGTGCTGGGGCAGGGAGCCTCGTCCCGGGACAACACGCGGTAAGCGATGCTGCTCCCTGCGCCCGCACGGGGCTGGGGAGAGGGAGGAGCGGGCAGACAAGCAAGAAACCCAATGGGTTTCTGCAACAGGCAGAGAAATGATGCTAAAATTAACGTGTGGACCCGAGGCAGTCCCTTGTGCAGGGTACTTGAAATCTGAGAGGCCTCTAGTTATTGCCAGGTGGTACTTGGAGTTTCTGTGCTCTTCTCTGGGATATTCTTGTGTTTAATGAGCAAATATTGAAGATTAAAATGATTTACAGTTGGGGCTTTATTTTTAGCTTTGATGCCTCCGTGCGACAAACAGAGCAGTCCTGGGAGTGGAGTCGAGCTGAGTGCGCGTTCCAGCCAAGGGTAAAATCAAATATTGCCAAGCGCGGCTCTAATCGGCTGAATTTCCTTCCCTTATCCAAGAACTCACTGGTGTGAGAATTTGTGAATAAGAACATAACTCTCGCACATTACCCCGAGCAGCTTCCTCTGGGGAGTCTTTCGTGTGCTTTCCTACCAGGCGAGGGGCTAGATGTTATGGGCACATAACTGGATAAAAGATTACAATGAGATTTTCCCTGGGCTACCAGGCTCACTTGTGTCCCCAGAAAGGCTCCGTTTCAGGCTAAGCGACATCTTTTCTTTGGCATTTTCATTTTTCCAGTTGTTTAGGGGGTTTTGTGCCATCACCAGCTAGAGCTGGGGCAGTGCCTGCAGAATCCTCCCTCTGCCGTGTGGCACTCGGCCCCCTCAGGACGTCCCAAATCCCGGGAATGCTGCACCGAGACGATGGGCCCAGGCAGCTCGGGAAGGAGACCCGCAATTCCCCCTGCAGTGCCGACTGCGGCCGGTCCCTGCATGCTCAACGGGGGGTTCAGTTCTGTCCCCTGGGTTCACCTGGCACCTCTTGCCCTCGCAGCCAGGTGTGCTGGGTCTCTTGGGGACTGAGCAGTGATATGAGGTGGCAGTGATATGTGAAAATCCTAACTTCTTGATCAGAGCAAAATCCGGCTACGCTTCGTTTAAACTTGAACAGGTTTTAGATGATCTGGTCCTGAAAAGAAAAATTCAATCCTGTTTCTAAAGTTCTGGGTCCCTTTTGATACCTGGTGCTGCAACTCTTGGGCAGTGTGCAAATAATGTAAAGTTTGTGCCAAGCCTGGAAGAAACCCTCCAGATAGAAAAAGGAATTTGCTCTTTCATAGTCATTCCCTACTGTGAGAAGGCCACAAGGGCGGAATGTAAATGTTCTTTAACTTGCAGGAGGACGTTTCTATTCTTTGGCTATAAAAGGGGTCAGGTGCCATTTGCCCTGATGAGCAGCTCTTGCTCTTGGCCGTGGAACGTGCTGTTGTTTTGCTCCCTCTGTCCATGCAGGAAACGTTGTCGAGTGGAGGCTGCTGCTTCTGGTGTCTGGCTCTAGCAGCAGAGGTGTCTGGATGCTGCCGGGCTCCTGCAGCCGGAGCCAGCAGTAAATCAGGGCTCGAGGAGCTCATCCAAGGGCTCCTTCCAAAACAGCCCCTGGGAGCCTCTCCCTGTGCACGGTGCTCTGCAAGCCGGGACAGGATGAGGGAGCTGGGACGGATCCCTAGGGACAGGGCAGGGCTGGCGGGAAGGATCTTCTCCAGCAGCCTCTGCACGTGCCAGCTCTTCAGCCAGGGCTGTGTACAGCGTGGACCTGGGGCCATAAGGGTCCTAGATGACCCTTGTCCTGCTGACGTCTCCGTTCGGGGTGCAGGGGAGTGAGAGCTGCTGGCAGCACAGGTACTTGTATCGCATCGTAGCACATTCCTTCTGGATAAAGATCCCGTGGTTTTCCCGGGAATGGCAAAGCACCCTATTCCCATGGAGCAACTAACAGAGCCCGGGACAGAGTGAGGACTCGGGAGCGTCTCAGCCAGACCTAGCACTGATCCCTGTGGAGCAATCCGGAGGGCTCTAAATCCCGGGGATAACGGGGATTATCCCTGGGAGGATGGCACGGGATCCTGTGTGCGGAGCAGAGGAGAGCCCTTGGACTGCAGCGCTCGGAGGGGCCGGCACCTTCCCCAGGGAGCTGCAGTCGGAGCTGGGGGACGTGTCCTGCCCAGGCGTGCGAAACCTCCTGGTTCTCACATGGGCTGCGCTGTCTGATGGGGAAGGAAACACAAACAACGTGGCTTCCAATGGCACCGTGTCACCGCCTCACCCTGCAGTAACAGCTCCTAGAGGGTGTCTTTATCTCTCTAACCTTTGGCTCGACGCAGAGGAGTCAAAAGGAGATTTCCCTCCATCCTTTAAGCTTCTGCTGTTAGGACAATAAGGGCAGAATAATAATGTTGCGCAGGGTACAATGGGCTATGATTTTGAAAGCCCTTTGCTGAAGGAGACAGACTAAAGGATGGAATTAGCACACAGCTTTCCAGGTGCAGGATGTCCTTTTTTTATACGGCAGTAAATCACTGGGCAATGTTTTGATTTGCACAAAGAATAGTCTGAAATTCATCCCGAGCGTCTGAGCTGCGGCGTGAGGCTGCGCGTGCTGCACACGACAGCTCGGAGCGGCTGACGTCCCCCCTGCTTGACAGGGACGAGTCCCTGTAATTGTGTTAATGCTTCTCGGAACGTCCAGTGAAATAATAGTCGTGTCTTTTCCAACAGCACAACAAAAACAAAGGCAAATATTGCTCGTTCCTGGGCTCGTGCATGACGAGTGGGCTGAGGAGGGTAGTTCTTTTGCTTAGGGTTTCATGCACGGTCTGTGCCGCGGTGCCCGTCCCGGCAGCCGCGCTCGCTCCTGTCACACGCTCCTGCCTCCAGGCATTCCGTACATATGCCAACTTCCACACGTGGTTTGTTTTGCCCATGGGTTCTGAGAAGGCAGGTCTGGAGCTCCCAAATGACAGTAATGGACTGAATGCATGACAGTAATGGACTGAATGCAGACACAGGCTCTGGAAGTAAAGATGGAGCATTCCTCAATTTGGGAAGTTTACTGTGTCCAAGGTGGTTTGGGGGTCTCAGGAAAGACGGGTGCACGTTCTGGCTAGTGTTCCCATGTCTGTTAGGGACATCGAGGTATTTTCACAGGTGTCCCAGCCAAGCGCTGTGGGGATCGAGTAGGCAACATTGGCACGATACATTGAAAATCCCATAGATTTTTGGAAGAATTCCGCAAAGACAGACTGAGCAATCCAGGTGTGTGAGGAAAGGATGGTGTTTGGTCACCTATTAAAATACACTGATCTTAGAAAAAGCTCGACCCACTCCCGGAGGATGCGGAGGATGTGATGTACTGAAAGGACTGAGAATTTTATCGGAAGCGTGGAAGGAAGGGCTGGTGCCGTTAGGCCCCAGCAGAACAGACGTGAGCGTGCGATGAAGGGACGAGATGCGCGAGTGAGAAGGGGGTTTCTCCTGCAGAGCAACAAGTCTATCCCAAAGGAGCAGCTCTCCTGAACTCCGTGGGGAAGCTGCTGGTGGGTGCAGCAATGCCTGGTCAGAAGGGCTTTTCTGACCGTGAGACCAAGCGCTCCCTTCCCCAGGCTGGAAATGAGCACTTGGAGGAGGAGCGAAGCCTCCTGCTTCCCTAATGGATAGTGGGAATGGGGAGGTTGTTCTCGATGGTGCCGCCGTGGCTGGGCAGCCCCAACCAGCCCTCAGCAGGGCCGGGCTCCGCGGCAGCCTCCTCATCCCTGCGCCCGTACTAGAGGGGTGGCCTCTGATACCAACTGGTACCATAAACACGGCTTAAAATAACAGCACGCGCTGCCTAAAGAAACGGGGATGTTTATGTAGACTCAGAAATAAACTGAGTAAGTTATTTTAGACACTGAGGGCTGAGAATGCCTAATATATGCACACACTGGTTCCATTTATTCCTCCTGGCTTGGATCAACTTCTCCGCCTGTAGGCTGTTAAAACAGATGGTCTGAATTTGGGTAACATTCAGACCTTGAGTTGCAGCTAAAAATGGAATTTCATTGGCAAAGAAAGTAGGTCAGAAAGCTAAAGCCCCTAGTCCTAAAATGATGAAAGGCTTCTAATCAAGTCTCCTTTATTACCGTTCATTAAAAGGAGCAGAGGAAGAAGTATTATTAGGGACCTTGAAAAAAGGTTTACAACGAGGGTGTGAGCACCATGAGCAAGGGACCCGTGGGTTTGCAGTGTGCTATGGGCTGAGAAATGGGATGGCCACTGAATGCTGCTGCCCAATGGCAAGGCCAGGGCCTCAGCATTATGGGGATATTTTTCTTTGCAGGTGCATAAGCAACTTGATCTGCTGCTTCAGGAACAGAAGAGCTGAGAGAAGAGCGTCTTTGCATATCCTCTATTAACGCCTTTCACGCTAATAATATTTTCCACGCTAATTCTGTCACCCACCTGACTCGGGTTCTGTAATTTCATCGCCTCTGCAAATTCTGACGTGTATCTCAAGTTTTCAGTCACTTATTTCTGTGCTCTCCATTATTTTCAGTCATGTGCCAAGCATCAGAAACCCTTCCTCATTGCAGCCAGCTGTGGTTTTTCAAAGCAAATGGGGAGCCTGTTCCAGCTGAGCCCAGTTCAGCCCAGCCCAGCACGCTCCCTCAGCCTTAGGTTAGTATTAAGCACGTATTAACTCTTGTTCACTAAAAAGATAACATTCTTTTAAAGCTTTTTTTTTTCTTTTTGAAATGAGACCAAGAAGACTGTTTTTTTTCTTTGCATTTCTTTGCTAATACACTGCATTAGGCCTTTCCCTTTATCCTCAAACGGCTGCTGGCAATTACATTTCTCTGAATGGAGAATTGCTTGCGTTTCAGCTCTGCCAGCAAGTGCATTTTTAGAGATAGCGTCGGAGACCTCCTGTTTACTCTCCCTTAATGGAAGATGCAGACCACCCGCCTTGACCTTTGGCTATTGCAGTCCCAGCAGCAGGTAACAAAAGTGTGGCCTGAAATCCGGAGCGGCCCGTGGCTTCTGTGCACCTGGAGGCACGCGCAGGGGGCTGCCTGCAGCCTAGCAGAGAGAGGAGCCCCCCGTGTCGTGCAACGCTCCCGAAAGACCAAGAGATCTGTCCTGGGATTTATTGTCTTGGGGTTCTCTATGGTGCCACTTCATAAAATGTTAGCTCGTTTTTCACAGAAGGGAAGATTTAAACTGTTGACTTAACAATTACACGGAGAAAAAGAGGATTTGACTTGAGCGTAGAAGTAATATAAGAAAAGCTGAATTTCATTTTGCAGAAAATACCTCCAGTCATAGGCTCCACACCTTACTGTCTCCTGTTCCTAGTGTTTATTCATTCACTCTTAAGAGGAAACTATATTCCTTTTAGGCCTTTGCAAGCTGCTCTAGGTAGCAAAAGGAGCACTCTGGTTCCCTCATACATCACCAGGCAGCTAAGCTGTCAACCGAGTTTTTGATCCTTACATCTCAGTTTCAGTAATGATGGATGTAGCATAAAAGCCCTCTTAGATTTATTTATTTATTTATTTATTTATTTATTTATTTATTTGCTGTATAGCAAGTTGAGCTTTCAACATTGCTGGTGAGACAAATCTTTCTGAAAATGGCAGAGTTAATTTGGATTGGAAATCCACGGAGCGGGATTAGCAGAGAACACCAAAGATGTTGTCTTAGGTGTTTTACTGAGCAGAACAGGGTTGTAAAGGGCTCTTTCCTGGCAAGCAATTTCCCCCTTCTCTGTATCTCCCTATTGTGGCTTTTTCTTCTTCTGAAGGTGAGTATATGACATTATTTACGAGGATTCACGTTTTGTGGGTAATCGAAGCTTTTTACCCTGAAACTGATGTCAAGTTCCTCTCAATCACCACTTAATTTAATTTAAATTCTAATGTGGCCACTAACACTTAGTCCATTTATAAGAGCCAGACCAGGCGGTGCCATGGGGCCCTCGCCGTGCTGCCCGGCACGCCGCTTCCCATGATTATTCCAGTTGCTCTATGTTGGTCCCTGCCAAGAGGGGCCTTCACGGGCAGCTTGTGCTGGTAACGGCCACAGAGCCGTCGCTGTATGCACCGTTACTAATTACTTTGTGTTTTAGCATTATTGTCATTCCACTGCCCTGCCAATCATTATAATTTGTTCACAAACAAACGGAGGTGTATTTTATCCAATGCAAAACACACACCAGCTGAAATAAGGCTAATTAAAACGGGATGCTATTTTTTGCAGCCTTCTGCCGAAGGAGCCCATGTTGTTTTTTCTTGTTGTGACCCAAAGTAATATTTTTAACCTTCGTGTTTTCTACAGCTATCAGGCATAAAAGATAACTAGGAAGTATTATTAGGTGAATGATTGTCTTATAAAAAAAAAAAAGGTCTAGGAAAAAGTCCATCTGTCCATTGTGCCTATACAGGTACCTGGCAGATTTGCATGCTGCCTTGCTCAACAGCAGGCACTTTTTAAAAAATGTGTATTTGTTTTAATGGGAAAGAAAATGTCCCAATTTAAGACATTATTGATTCCTGGCTGTACACACTGAAGGCCTTTAAAATTATTTTGTTCATTATTAATTCAAGAAGAAACTTCATTTTGCATGGAGTGAAAAACACAGGCAATTACCTGCTGGTAGATTCTATTTTATTTTTTATTTTTGAAAGCACATTAAGCCCCCCGTAGAAGATGCTTCTTTGGGAGATGTGTAGAGCGGGCAGAGTGGTCAGCAGGGCTGAAGGCACCTTGCCCTCCCTTAAATTCTTAACTGTGGTGCCAGCTGCCGGGTTTCTGCCTTCACTTTATCCTCGTCTTTTTATTCTCTGTCTTTTAAGCAGCTCGGGCGTCCATGCTGAGCCCTGTCGCACTCAGAACCTGCACATACTGTGCATTTTAATGAGCCACTAACACTGATTACACAAAAACCCAATCTCGGAAATATTTACTAAGTCAAAAAAGAAAAAAAAAAGCCTATGGGGAATTAATTAGCTTTTTAAGAATTGGCTTTTGAGAGCCCGAGATTCTGGAAAAGTTGAACTTGGAAGTAGCTTTAGAGGAGCTAAAAAAGCAAGTACAGGAAAAATGGGTGAGTTGTCCTCAAGTGTGAAACTCCCAGACATCTCTGTACTGGTTGGCAGATGCTCTCGAGGCTCTATATACTTATATGTATATATAGGGGGGGGGTGTGTGACTATATATAGTAACTTATAGATGCACAGCTATCTTTTTCTAATGAATATTTTTCTTGGTTTCCATATGGAATGGTTTCTGATGGTTTATTAGAACAGCATGGATGTTTTGATTTTGATAGTTTCTTGGAAGCTTGGTTCCTTTAATTATATTTAAGCACCTATGTTTAAACAATAGTTTGAAATATACGTTTAAGAATAGCTGTAATCTGTACACTTGCCTGGAATTATCTTTCCTCATCACAAGTTCTGTTTCAACAAGTGTCGGGTTTATTGGCATAAGAGACATGCCACAAATGAAAGATGTATTTTCCTGTCTAGAAAGTAGTGTGAACGATGCATATCTCCCTTATCACTTGCCTATAAAATGTGGACCCTAATAAAAGCAAATTCAAAAATATTTTTAAACTAATATCACAGGACAGTTAAGTTTATTGAAGTCAATGGAAAGTTTTATATGAATTCCAGGCGAAGGATCCACCTTTATCTGTCTTTTAGAATATCTTATACATTTTTTCCTCTAAAGATGTGTTAATATTAATAACAGACATTTTTTTTCTGAGTAAGAAATCAAATTCACCTACATCCTGCCAGATCTACGCCTCCAGGGAAGAAGAGTGTTCTGTGTCTAGAGCTGGAGGAATAATTCTGTTCTATTTCAAACCCTTCTTTCTTCAAAGACAGACTAAAGGAGCATGCTCCAAATATCAATTTCTTTTTAAATGTTTTGGATTTGTGTTAGGAAAAAAAATTTCAAACCGTAAACTTTTAACTGAACGCAGCAAAAGGCAATTGATAACACAGGGTTATTTGTGCATACTCCAATTTCCCTTGTCCGTATTTGATTAAAAACACTGCACATCTAACGTGATTTTTCTTCTGAATAGAAAGAAAAACAACAAGAAAAATAGCCCTCCATGAAGCTCCCTCTTATTTTCTTCACCAAAGGAGTATTTTATCATTCTGAGCAAAAATTAACCGGAGTTGTCCAAGTTTGCCCATGATTGATAGTGTCACCTTAAATGTTACTAGTCCAAACTTGTTTTCTCCTTTTTCACTCCTCCAGAGTCAAGGGAGGCAGTTTGCCAGAGAGTAAAATTCCCTTTGGTGCGACTGGAGAGCGGCGCCCGTGTCTGCCCATGGCCCTGCTGGATGGAGAACAGGGACGTGTCCCTGGCCCCGAGTGAGCCCCTATGGAGTCGCAGGCAGGTCTGGATGGTACCAGGTCCCCTTAGCGTGGGTACATGTTCATGCTGTGTACAGTGTGTATCTCATCTTACCCATTTTAGTATTAACTCGCACAATTATGTTATGGTGTATCTGCCGCAAGATTATATAATGTGCCCAATTCTCTCATTGTCTGGTACTGCTTGGAAAGTTGATTTTGAGCTTTATGAATCTGTTTCTCCCAGATGAGAAAGCAGAAGGCTTGCAATGAAAATTAACGTGCTAATAAAAATAATTAGCACACAAAGGGACAATCACCAAAATGAAACCTTGCTTTGTTTCCCTAAATGTGTTTAAGTATTGCATGAATGGAAACAGATTATGAGAATAAATCATTAGCGGTCTGCTCCTTGGGACCAAGCTGAAAGATGGTTCTTGTCTCTGTAGATACCTTGGATCCTTTTATTTCGGTTTTATATATCCAAGCAATCAGATCTTTGTGCACATTTATAAGCATTTCAGGAAAAACAAAATAGCGGGTTGTCTTGTCTCTTTTCTCACATCACTGTTACACGGTGAAATTTCCATTTTACTGTGTCTACCAGTAAATCCTTTGTCGAGTCTTAAATCCTCTGTCTAGCCCTTCCCGACGCTTCTTGCAGGGTTCGTAAGTCCACAGCTTCCCTGTAAGCAGATTTTATTTTCTATTTTACTTTCCCTTTTAGAAGATTCTTCCCCATCGTTTGCACAATCTGAGATTGAAGCCATCATCTAGCACTTCGTTCCCCCTTCTGTGCTGAAGAATCCTCTTTCCTTGCTGGATTGGTAAAGGTAGTTAGAGGCATGTTATACTTCCCCTCAATCATTATTTTCTCTAGGATATCACAGGAAAATACCTGGAGAAAAATGAGCATTTCTGAATTTGCCTTTTTCTTTTCTTTTTTCTCTCTCCCCTTGTGTTGTCACACCTGCGCCTGGAAATTCGAGCTTTTCCATGTAAATATGACTCCTGGACGGCAGAACCTGAGCTGATGCCTTCATAAAAACACTTGCCTGAATTTGTTCCTTTCTGCAGTTACTGATTCACCCTCCTTCCTCCAGGTACGAACCACCGTTGATAACAGTATTTGAATTTATTTATGGGAGTGATGCACAGCAGGCTTATTTCCCAAGGTGATTTTGGAATCAGCAAGCAAACAAAAACAAGCCAAAGCAAAACATGGCACCGCCTAAGACAAACAACCAAGTGCTCATATCTGCAGCGCGCGTCTCTCTCCTTGTGTCTCCCAAACGGACAGGAGAGATGTCGGGTTGCGCGACGGGAGCTGGGAGAAGGGCACGGGTTACCGGCGGGTCTAGTAGACAAGCAGGGAGCTGGAGCAGGGAAGGGGAAAGGCCACGTGCTGCAGATCTGTTTCTTTGGGTGCGTTTTTGACGTGTCTTGCCTAGGTGGGAAACAAACCCACCTTTTAACTCATCCCGAGCTAGACTCGGCCGACCTAAGAGCTCGCAGGGTTCAGCACCTGCATTTCCTTGCGCTCCGCGGGCTCTGAGCTGCGCTCTGGTCCTTCTCTTTTCCCGCAAGCCAACAGCAGCGTCGGGGAGATGGCAGCCCGCTTTGATCCAGCACCGGATCAAAAGCGTCACCTAAAAAAGATCTCATATTTGCACGCTTCCTAGGGGTGCAGAGGATGGCCTCAGTGTTCAGCCTGCGAAGATGCTCGGCTAGAACGGGAACACGGGGTGTCTGCCACACAGGGAATGCTGTTTTTAGCACTCCTTTAAATCCAGTGAAGCAGAGGAACGCAATTAAAGCCGTGCAATTACCGAGCTGCTGTGCACGTGCGGCTTGATGGAGATGTAGGTAAGACAACGCTCTTGGTAACAAACCTGGGGGTAAACCTGGAGGAAATGGTGTCTAAATTCTGCCTTTGTGCACTGCTGCAGACCTCCCCATGGGGAGAACACCCCTAACTGCCTGACTCCACGGTGCTTTTGTTTTCATCCGATAGGGACCTCGTTTGGCATAAAACTACTATAAAACCTAATGTCATCATGAGTCAAGAGAAAGGGAAATAATGGATGCTAGTAAAGAAAGCGGACGATGCTTTTTATTTGGCAGATGAAGTGTTCTCACTGCCAAAGCGAATGGGCAGCTCTCAGGGAAGTGGATTCGTGCCCTGTGAAAGGAATCCCATCCCGGCACTCGGCTCGATGGCGTCACGGGCATCCGAACAGCCAGAGCTCCCGGCCTCCCTACTCAAACAGGCAGCTTAGGCGCTAGGCTCCAGTAATCCAGTTTGTCTTCATAGCAGTAAATATAATATGGAGACATGCACAGCTTGCGCTTGATGTAAGCAGTGAGATCATTGCCCTGTTCCTAAATCCTTTTATTTTAAGATTTATTTAGTTGATAAACTTTGCGTATTTGTCCTTTACTTGTCATCTGCGGCTCGTGCTTATCCCCAAGGTTGGATTGCCTTCTGCTACCACTCTGGCTTAAGCTGCTTTTGCTTAGGATTTGTTGATACAGGAGGCGCAGAGATGTCACCTACCAGATGTTAAAAGTGTAGCCAGAGCCTCCAAGGGCTGCGACTTCTCACTCTTCTTTGACCTTGGACACCCCAATCAACCTGTTTTTACCTTAGTTCTCCCTTCCTAAATCTGGGAGAGATTATTCTTCTCCTTCTAATATCTGGACTTTTGCCTTGCTATTTATTTAAGGGACTTAGTTCTCTGCATTTATCCAGTGTCCAGTAAGTAATTTCATTATTTGCATTTTTATTAAAAATTCATATTATTTAGTAGGTGACATTAATAATAACCAAATGCCATTTTATACATTTTTAAAGGCAGAATTTCCTATTGGAAATCAATGAGGATGTTTTTCTAAAAATCAATTATCCGAATGTCACTTGTTATATAAGAAGTATCTATATTTATCAGTGCTGATATAAGATGCTGTGCTGATCTGTTTATGGCTTGCACAGGGTTCTATAATGCTCTTACAGGCAACCAGTTAGCTGTCAGCAGTGGATGACTTCCAGTCTTTGCCGACGTGCTCCTGCTTTGAAACAGAAATTTGGAGATGAAAGATCCCAGCTCCCATAAATAGATCCCTCCCGTGGATTATTTTGTCATTAAACGTCACAACTGAACCGCCACGTCCCACTAAGCTCCAGGTTTGTCCCTTCCCGAGCCGTGCGTGAGCGGAGGTGCCTGGCGGCTGCGAGGGGCTCACGGCAGCAGCTCCTTCTGCCCCTCGCTCCCAGGGCTCGAGGCCACTGCAAATCCAGGCTAAGGGTCACTTTGTCCCTGGAAAAACCGTATCCGTTGCATACGGTACCGGAGAGCTGCGCGTTCAAACTGCAGAGGGATTAGAGCTCTTTGACTGAGTTTAAAATCTTGTATTTGTCTTTGCTTTTTATCTCTATATATTCTTTCCCTGATTTAGCCTGGGGTGTAAGCAGTAAAAATTACAGTGTAACCTCATCACCTGTAAGCACTCTAGTGGGAAAATATGCAGCACCAGCAGGAATTCAGATTAAAGATGTTAAAAAATATCCTTTCATCAGTGCTCTCTTCCTCATTAAATGTGGAGTTTGCTCATAAATATTCACCAAATAAAAGAGGAGGAGCAGGTAAAAGTTAACACTGTACAATTAAGTTCCTCTGCGTTTTCCCAGCAGGTTCACCCGAGCTTAATTCAACATCCCCAGCCTCTCCCAGCCCCTGTCTGGTTGGGACGCAGGGCACGCGGGTGCAGCTGGGTGCAGTCATCGTGGGGACCCATCTCGCTCCTTGGCACAACCGTAAGCCAGACTTGGCCTCGAGACCTTGTCATTAAACTCCCCTTTCCCTCGCCCAAAGCCAGAGAAGGTCGGTCAGTAGAGGTGGGTATATGGACCGCGTGGAGGAGAGAGCAGCAGATCATGCCAAGGGCATGGCTGAGCTGTGGAGGTCCTGCCTTGCCCCTGTGCCTCCCCTTCTTGGCACTTCTGCAGCATTGGAGGACCAGGAGTTTCACCCATGTGGGACCCTGGGCTGCTGCAGCAGCTCTCCTGTACCCAGGGGGGTGGTGCCTGCCTCTGGACTTAGCTCAGCATTAGGTTCAGCTCAACACAGATCAGGTTCTAACCGAGCAAAATGTCAATGAGCTTCATTTTTCAGGCACCGTTTGTCCAGGAGGACACCAGGGGGGAAGGAGCTTTTTGGAAAGTTCATTAATATTTGTAAGGTATTAGGTCATGGCTGTTTCAGACCTAGATTCTCATATGGTCCTCTGGGTAAGTAAATGGGCTAGTTTGACTTTCAGTGATTTTGGTGTAAAACGCACCTCTATAGATAAATGTGATTGTTCTTCCAACCTGACCGTGAAGACTTGTGTCTAACTTTGTACCAACAAGTGATTTCTGAAGTGCAAAAGTAGAAGGAAGCATAATCCCTCACCAGAGACACTGCAGCCTGCTCAAGGCTGGAAGTTTTTATGCTGTTATTTTGAATCTTTGACTTACTTTAGAAGAACTTGATGCTTGTGTCATTTTATGTAAATTGGCATCCATCTGTCACTGCCTGGGGTACCTGAAGGGTTTTAGACATCTCTTAGAAATGCACAGGATGGTTTCTACCGAAGTAATCAGTGCAAGCACATCCGTGACATGATATTTTTCCATAATCATAGCGTAATTGGCTATGGATAGAGATCAGAGGAAGATTTTCACAGCTGTCCCAAAGATGCTGTGGATCCTAAAGGCAGAACTCGAGACCCATTCTGGAATATTTAATGGAGCACGGAGTATTAGTGTGGCCCCTGGGGTGCTGGATAAACCCACGGCTGAGGTGGGAACCATCACCCTGGGGCTGTTGGCAGCACCAGGGGAGTGCAGAGCACGGGCACCTTGCACTGCCTCCCAAGGCAGGTGCCCTGTGGAAGTTGACTGCAGGATTTAGAGCTAGTCCGAGATGGTGCAGGGAACATATTGCAAGGATATGCAAAGGAGCAAAGTTAGATACAGAGAGTATTACAGGAAAGGTTTTAATCTTCCCAAGAAGCACATCATTAGCATGTGTTCGGGGCGATTACAAAGAAAGATTGCAGGTAACCTATTGCTCCGCTATACCCAGCAACATTTGATTAGCCATCAGTCAGAGGCCTATTAATCAATATATAAATGGAATTGTGAGAGAATGCACGACCAAAAATAAATACAGCGTGATTAAATTTATGCGTGTGAGGCTAAATGTTCTGGTAAAATCCTTACGATAAAGTTGGAGCTGTTAATCCCTGAAATGTGCTTGGTTGTGAACTGGGGATTTAAGATTCTGGTAGAGAAGCCATTTTCCTACTTCATTGTGGTTTTCAAATTGTTATTAATAAAACATAGTGGTGTCTGTCTTGATGCAGAGACCTTAGTCTTAGTACATGCCCTTCCTATTTATTATTTATTCAGGCATTTAACAGCTCTGACATATTTTAACAGCAACACTGGGAAGTTGTTTGCAAACTTGAATTAGCAACAAATAGTATTTGATATTTCAGAAGTCTTTTTACTTATAGGCAATCTAATGTGCATGCTATTTGGGCCTCAAGGGTCATGCGAGACATGGGGAGAGCTGCAGAGATGATTTTGCATGTGATATCTTCTGCTTTAATAGTTTAAGCTGCTGCCTTTTATTTCCAAGCTAGAAACGCCATATAAGCCAGCAAGTATTTTATATGCACGTGTATATCTGTCTATATATGTCTTCGTTTGGGCTGCTAATTTAATTTGTATATGGTAAGGGCTAGAGGGATTAATTGTGCCTTCTGATTAGCAGGTGGGGAACGAAGCTGTCCTCCCTGGCCTGCCCTCCTTTCCTGGAGGGAGGCTCGGCCTCTCCCGGTGCTGCCCACGGGCTCAAGGTCACGTCGGTTTGATGCCCAACGGGAGCAGGTAACGTGGGAGAAAGTCCCCGAGCCCTGAGAAATCCCCCTTAGCAAGGAGGAGGGCCGGCCGGGGAAGGTCGCGCTGCCAAGAACGTTGGTGAAGGCCAGCGGGAAAGGCCGGCGGCTTCCGCGAGTCAGACACAGCGAGGTTTTGACTTACACGGCTGGTACCCTTGAGAACACTGATGTGCTTGGCTGCTGGGAGAGCTAAAAATAAACAGAGCAAAACCCAAAAATCCAAGAAAAAGAAAGGAAATTCTACCTAGGGTTTCAAGAAAAAGCGCATTGATCTTGCACCACTGAAGTGAAGGGAATTTTATGGTTGACTTGGAGGGATGTAAAAACAAGCCTTTGAACTAGGTTATTTCTGATTCTTCATAGTGCCGTGAAAAACATCCCCGGCTTCTTGCATGGGGGTGTTTCAGTGTTACCTCGGCTCCCAGGGACGGGGCTCGGCGTGTGCCGTCCTCACCGTCAGACAGGTGATGGAGGGTCGGTCTGGGAACCCTGCGTGGGTTTCGGAGCACGTTCGAGCACGTGCAGGGGCAGGGCGGCCTTCTTTGGCCTTGTCCAAACCCAAGAATCCGTGTGCTGCCTCCCAGCCTCCTTGTGGAGTCCTTTCAGGCGGCATAGGTTAGAACTTGGAAATGGGTCACGAGGGGCTCTGGAGCGCTCGGGAACGGGTATCCCTCTGCTCGTGGCCTAGTTCTTGGGCAGCAACGTCAGGAGAGATGGAACATTTCAACGTTTTGAGTCGCGCGTGGCGAACGCTGCAGGGAGCTTTCGGGAGAGACGCGGCGAGATGTGCAAAGCCAAGTGGAAAGTGGAAAGCTACTATTAATTCTTCAGGAGCCACCAGGTCCCCGCGAGAGGGGAGCCGAGGACAGCTCGGTGCAGCCAGCGTGAGCCCTCCCAGTGCTTCCCCCAATGCCTTGTGCTCCAGAGCACGGTGTCAGCGGCGCCCCCGGGGCTGCCCGTCCTTGAAACGCCCTCAGGAAGGGAACCTACGGGCGCTAAGTCAGCGTGCGCAGAGAGAGCAGCGCTTGGATTCAAGGGTTTTATGGGACATGAAATGAGTTTGCTGGCTAGCAGCTAAACTTTATAGTGTTGCTATTTTTAATTAAATATTAATCGCAGAAGATGGCTCTGGAAAGGACTGCTCAGATCGTTTAATCCGTAGAGATGACCTTTGCGTTGGATTTATTCTGCCATGTCTACAGTGCCCTTCAACCCCTTGCGGGGCCTGACCTCCTCTGGCGCGCTCCTCCTCTGCTAATTAGAAAGACGCCTGGCTTACCCGCTCCGTTAATGTTTATTAGTGCTCCTTTGCTGAGGATGCACCGGGATGGAGAGCTGGTGATTGCAGGGCTGTAAAGTTTTCCTGTCACTTCTTTACGTACAAACAGCCGAGTTATTTTTGTGTTGCTTTGGAGAGGAGGATGGACTTCAAAGGGCTACCAAAAGGAGAATGTTTTCTCCTGAAGTTTTAAAGCGACCCCACCTCGTGTGCTCTTGCAGCGTAGCATAAATGTTACTTTCAAACTCCCTTTTCCTCTTCCCCCCCTGCATCTTGCTTAATTTCTTTTGATGCTGATAAGCAGCTTTGTGCAGCGTGAAATTTTCCACGTGCTTCCGACTCGCTCGACGATCGCAGGTACAAAATTAACCACTGGCAAACAAGAAAAGTGTGGGCAACGTGCTGGATCCTGTGAAAGGGTTAGATTAATTGGCAAAAATCCAGCGGCAAGCTGCGATCCGCCGTTTCTGTGGTCAGTGTGCCAGAAGTGCCACCTTGGTTAAATATTGTGATGTTGATTGAAAGGGAGGGCTGAGAGGGATGGAGCAAAACAGTCGTTTCCACTTGTCTCTCACCGGGACACCCAGAGCGGCCACTGGGGCTGCAGGGGGGACTTGGCCCTGCTGCAGGTTCCGCAGAGCTGCTCTCCTTGGGGATGTGACCACGGGGGTGGCTTTGACTGTGGATGGAGCCCTGAGCGTGCGCCCGAGGGCTTGGGGGGCTTCCGAGTGCCGAGCAGGGGCTGCTCTGTGGATCAACACGAGTGCACTGAACTTCTCAAGCGAGATCTGCAGTGCTGCTCCTCCTTTCTCCGCCTCTCCTGGAATTTCTGGTTAATATTTAATGCTGCTGTTGCTGTTGTTTTCACGCAGCAGCTCCCTTAGAGCAGGCAGAAATCCCTGGGAAAAGGCTAAGCTTCTCCCTATCGGTGCCCTCCAGCCCTGGCAGCTCTATTATAATTCACATCTAAGCATAAAAGAGCCAAAACTCTTCAGCTGGAAACGTTGGAAATTTCCATGCTAATAAGGCCGGAAGAGCAGTGGAAGCAGCAGCTTCAAAGTGACCCGGTAATTCTGCCTGTCTCCTGGATTTACAGCCCCATTAAGTCCCGTTCCCAAATGCCACCCTCTGCGCAGCGCGTGCCGGGGACGTGGCAGTGGCCCAGGCACAGGCAGCCCCATGGCAATGGGGCGGATCTCAGCCAGATTATGAGACTGTATCGAGGACCTGTTGAACGGGACCCCCCAACAAGTAAATCTGGATGTTCCTCAGGCGTACATGGCTGCCTATAACTGGGCGGATTTGGGCTTGAATCACTCAGATTTCTTCCTGCACCCGGAGTTGCACCACACGCTCACATGAAATGTTGAATATCCCTTTCTTATCAAAGCAAAGCAAACTCTGGATCTTAGTGCTGCAGACTTTGGAAACGTCTTTGAAATGGGAATTAGATTCTGGATTCAGACACTGTAATTAGCTCACGTTTAATTCGTGTGAGCGTTGTGGGTTTGTCCTGTTTCTGTGCTCTGAGTATATTTGTATGGAAACTGATTTTGTGCAGAATAAAAATATCATTGCTAGAAGTACTCCCAGCTGAGGTGCTCGGGTAGTGGGCAGCCTTCCCCTGTAAAACCTGCACAGCTATAGGCGTTCTTTAGACCACAGATGCTTCACAAATTGATACTAAAGACCACTGAGCACGCTGCCCAAATTGAATTTATCACATTCCACTTCTGGTGCCGAGAGAAGGAGCCTGGAGGAAGCTGGAAGGATCTGAACCTGCTGCTGGGTGTGAGCACACCAGCAGGTCACCCCGTGGACGGTGTTGGTCCCCTGGGGAGCGGTACCCGAGCGGTGATGCTCAAGGGGATTGTGCACTAACCCCCTTGGAGTTTGCCTTGGAGCCCAATAATACCCCTTGTGTGAGTAACCCCAGGCTGCTTCACGGAGTACTTCCAACCTCCTAAAGCTTGGGGTGGTTATTTTAATAAATATGAATTGTGGGACTCCTGCCTAGATGCGTAATAGAAATCTCCTCTATAATACAGAGGGAAAGGAGTGCAGCTGCACTGTGTTAATTAAGTATACACCAAACATATGGCAATACACCTCCAGACCAACAGGCGCACAACTCTCTTGGATGCAATTAGCTCTTGTGCATGCATAACAAATCAGTCCTGTACTCCAAAGGAAAAGGAGCATAGGTCATAACCTCAGCCTGGTGGAACTCCTGGTGCTGAGCTATTGCACTCGCGCTGCCGGAAACGTTCGTGTGGTCATGGGCATGCCGGAGAGGTTGGATCTTTTTGGAAAGGATAACTCTGCTTCTGATCATCTTTGCTCTACAAATCCCATGTTACAGCTTTGCTTCCGAGGCGCTAGAGGAACGCCCTAGAGAAATACAACCCCAGAGGGAACGATACTCTGTTCCTTGTGATTTTTGTTGTCATTTATGCACATTTAAAACTGAGGTTAGTTTGGTGTAAAACGTTGCTTTCTGATGTGGCGTGCTTCCCTGTGGCTCCTGCCTACCCTCTTGATAGCCGTTGGCATCAAGATGCGAAGGTGTGGAGCTGCAGAGAGTTTTGACCTAACGGGTGAATAATATAACTGCTGGAACGCGTCGCGTGAGGCCGGTCGGTGCCCTTGGTGCTGCAGCACTTTGGTGCCCTGGCCCTGCTGTGACGGACACGGGGCAGAATCCCACGGGATGAAAAGCAATCCTGGCACAAGGCAAACGACAGCAGGGGAATAAAATATGGGAAGCAAGGAACAACACTAAGACAGTCTTGATTAAAAGATGACCCAAGGGCAGGCGGAGCTGCCTTTCCACAAGTGGGTCTGCTCCTCAATCCCAGCAAAACCCTGCGTGCCCCGTTCTTGGATCTGCACTGGTAATTGGCAGCAGCCTCCAGAGAGAATCTCCATATATTTATGCTTAACTTCAGATTAATGTGCTCCTTGTTTCATGGTTCCTTTTTTTTGTGGAGGGAGAGAGTGCGAGAGTTTCAGTTCACATTGGATTATAGTTCCTAGACATTTGCCACCTGACTTTCACTTGCATAAAGTTTGGAGAAAATCAGTGTTTTCTAAAGCAGGGAACTGAGTTTGTGTTTGAAAAAACACCAAGCAAGCCCTGCATTGGAGTGCCCGGACAGTCCCTTGTCCTTCTGTCCCGTGCTTGGGTTAGTGCTTGGTGACGTTTGCACAGGAGTCCCTGCTCTGCTCAGCACAGGCGCAGGGTGAGAGTAAGGCTCAAGTATCTAAGACCCAAAGAGGTTGAGCTGCACCTTGTTCTTATTCCAGTAAAGACAGATATCACCTCTTAGAGAAGCTGCTTAACACTGGCTTTGCTTATTCCCAGCCTGATGCAGCAGCCTATAATTACTTTTCACACCTTGGCTATGTTTAACTCCCCTCTGGCTCATCTGTTAATCTGCTAACAAGCAGCAAATGTGTTTTAGAGTCAGCCCTAGATGCAAGGCTCAGACCTCATGATTCCCCTCCTGAGGAAGCGCTTTGCAGGGTGCAAGTCTTAAATAACCTCTCAAATATCTCGAATTCAAAAGTAAGTAAAAACAATAGCAACGCAGGACATGGTAAATAGTCTAAAAGATGGTTGTTTAAATCACTTGTTGCTGCTAGTTAAGGATGTGGTAGAGAGGATGGGTGCCAGATATACAGGTAGGGATGTGCAAAGAGGTGGGTGCAGGAGCCTGAGTCCTTCTTGTCTGGACTTAAAGAGCAACGTTCTCTTCTCTGGCATCTGCTCTCGCTATTGCAGCACCTGCAGCATCCTCGTTGCTGTATCTGCTGTTGGAGAGGTGGGCTTGGTCCAAGCCAGCCCAGTGCAGGGTCCCCCCCTGCACGTCCCTTGTCACTCGTGACCCGCCTGGCCCCTCTGCGCCGGGGTGCGAGCCTGGTTTTCACGCGCTTGTTCATTTATTTATCTATCCCTCTTTCCGCTTGCGTTAGAATGGAGATTAGGACTGCAGCAATAATAGCTGGGGCTGAAATTGGATCCTGAGCCTCCCGCCGGGCTGAGCAGCTTCCCACAGACCCCTTCTCCTTAGCGGCCCGGCCGCTCCGGCCCTGCCTTCCCTGCGGATTAGGGAACATGGAGCTTTCATCTTCATATTCCCATCACTCGTTCGCTGAAGTAAATAGATTGAAGCCGCTTGTGCCATTTATCCTAGGTCTTTTTTTGCAAAGAGCCGCCGCTGATTATCCACCTTTTTTATTTTCCATTGTTAATCCTCCTTCCTTCCTTCAGTGGTCCATTCATTTACTAATCCCATCTGTCATGTACAGAGATGTTAAGAGATGGAAATCTAATCTCAATGCGGTTTTCATTCTCCGTCTAATGTATTTATATAGATTCATAGGATATAAGCTTTCTCGTACGGGGCTCTTAGTGAAGTGAGGTGCCTAAATGACCATCGCTACCTGGTTGCACCAAGTGCATCCGGATGTATATGGATTTGCAGGGTCTCCTACAGGCCCTGGCCGGGAGACAGAGGCCGGAGCATCCAGGCCACATCCCAACCCATGGGACGGCCGGTCCCCGGGGACGTGTCGAGGGCGTCCGCAGCCCTCGTGGGGCCGGCGGAGCCGGGGGGAGGACTGATGGGCCGCACGTCACGAGCGCGCTTCCCGATGAATCTGCTGTGATAGGTATTAGTCATAAGCACAAACTGCAGAGAGATTTGCATGTTATTCTCTTTATCCCACTTCAATCCTCGGCAGCCCCTTCTGCCCACCCCAGTTTGGCATATTTGAGGGGATTTGCTGCTTTTTTAGTAATTAAAGGTCCCGGCGCACTGATTTCCGTGGGGTGGTATGCACGCCTGCTCGGACAGCGTGCCCCTGGAGCCACGCGTGGGCCTGCACGCTGCCGTCCTGCACGTGCAAACCAACGTAACCATCCCAATCCTTTTCAAAACAGCCCAAACCTGCTCTGAGTCTTGTTTGCAAAGATAAAAATCCCAGTGGTTTGGTTGTTTTAAGTGTCTTTATGACAGAGATCCAAAATGTCACTGTCAAACAATCATGCTGATACTTGTGGGGGATTTTCTTCTCCAGAAGGACCCAGTTGTGATACCTAGTCTCTCCTTCCCACTAAAACATGCTCAAGGAGTAATCCAGAATCCCAGTCCAGGGCTGCTGGGCTCTGCTAGGAGGTGATACCTGTTTTTACTGCTCCGTTACCAGCCAGAAGGGCCAGGGTGCTGGGAGAAGCCCTGGGCACGGCTTGCCCACGTGCTGCTTGCTCCAGGGAATCTGTATTTCTGCTTTGTGGGTTCCCCTCGGCTCCTGCCCGGCATTCCCATCCCTTTCTGCCGGCTCCGGGCGAGCGGAGCCGGCCGCGCTGCAGAGCCGCTCATGCCTCTCGAACGCGCACGACCTGCATACTAATGGCCTGGATTTGTCTGGTATCTGTCATCTAAGGGTCTCATTGCATTTTATGACCTTTAATTAATTAAGCTTCATAAAATCCTAATCATGCAGGAATTATTAATTCTGTTTTAAATTAACTGCCCAAAGAGTGGTGTAATGTCTTACCAGGCCGAGGATACCTGGTTTGAACCCTGGCGTCTGGCTGGCTCCAGCTTTGCTCTAGCCCGCCTGCTTCTCAGAGCACTCCAGGTGAAGTCTCTAGGTGTAAAGTTCCTGGGCTAAATTATCCCTGTTGCAAACGGCTGCAAAACCTCTGACCCTGCTCAAATTGTGTTTATCGTAGAGTGGGAATGAATCACAGCCCGCCCTTTTGAAACGGGTATTTTTAGTTAAAAGCAGAACTGAGAATTCCTGCTCCCCTTGGCTGCTGTGCTGAAAACTCGCGCGGTTCCTTCCAGGGAACAGCAGAAGACGGTGCCGTGTTACCCGTGCTGGCTTCGCCAGGGGCCGCGTGGCTCCTTGTGGCCCCACAACCAGCCCTGACCCCAGCTCTGAAACACCGGACACGCGTCGCCGTGGTCCTTGTGCATCCCCAGGGCCGTGTCCCGCGCCCTGGTCCTTGCACACCCCGCTATTCCTGCACCCCGGTCCTTGCACAACCCGCTATTCCTGCACCCCGGTCCTTGCACACCCCGCTATTCCTGCACGCTGGTCCTTGCACACCCCGCTATCCTCATGCCAAGGGGACCCCCAGCGCTGCCCACACGTGGCCCTGGCACGGTAAAGAGCCCCAAGTGCCCCGAGCAGGGCCCTGGCCGCTGATCTTGCGGCACGGCGAGATCCCTATCGCCCGGGCGCTGCGTATAGGATTAGGGGATATTATGAGTAACGAGTTCTGTTTAGCTCTTCGGTGCTGTTTCTGAGCCAAAAACATTTTAAGTGGAGAGAAACGGATCATAAAAGGCTCTGGAAACCAAATATTTATCCAGAGTTTTGTAACAGCTGCAATGAGTTGCTGGTGGAAGCTGGGGTAGGTGGCCTGAAACGGCGCCTGCCCAGCAGGGAGAGGGAGTCTCCATGCTGAGGCTCCTTTCGTTGGGAATGCTTTCCATTGCTGCAATGCGCGTAAGCATGTGTACATATGTGTACACGTGTGTATGGTCACATACACAGGTGCGGTTGTCACTTCGGCCAGCTCTAAACAACCACACGTTTGCATTCTGCTTAGTCAAAAAGGTGCCCAGAGTGAAAACGGGAGGCTCCGAATTAAATTGCATCAGTGGCTTTTGATTGCCATGAGCCCAGGGATTTCAGGTACACAAAATTAGCATTTTATAATTAAAGACAAAGTTTCGGACTGTTTTGAGAAACTGATTGATTATATTAATAACCTTGCATTTTATTTGAGGAAGAGAGATGAGCATACTGATCACAAAGAGTAATTGTTGCAATATTTCACATTGCACTGAAGCTTATGGCTGAAATCCTCTCCTTGACACTGCTGAATATTCTGCTATTTTATCATGCGCTGACTTGCACAGTAAGCATAGCATTTTTCAGGAGTGAAAACTAACGGTGAGTTTTGTTTAAGAGGAGAAAAGAAAGCATTACTCAAACTACCTGGATTTTGCCCTAATGAGGTTTTCAGTGTCGCTTTGGAATTCAGCAGAGAAAAACCTGTCATCAGGTTATTAATCAGCGCATCAGAGGAACGTTCGTTCTCTCCCCATAAACGCTCTAACCTTCACTGTGATTAAGACTTATCTAGTTCTCGTCAAAAACGTCCCCAATTCTCCCGTAAAAGGAAACAGCCTGCGCTAAAGTCAAGGAGGTAGCAGGCAAAGTGGGTCGTGCGCGGCCCCGCACGGGGGCTGCGGCCGCGGGTTCCGCGTCTGCCCCATCCATCCGCCGCGTCCCTGACCTCAGCGGTGGCTTCGGGAGCGCTCCGGAGCTCGGGATTAACACTCCGCTCTTCTTTTAAAAGCAGACCCGGCAATTGCAGCTGTAGAGGTGGGTTCGTGTGACTGGGGAACCCGCTCTCCGTCTCTTCCCTCTGTTATGGATGTGACCGGAGGGCGACGCGCTGCCCTCGACCTGAAAAGCATCATCCTCCCCCTGTCCCCAAGTCCCACGTCACCCTCCCCGTTGGGATGAGCTTGGTGACGAGGTGCCCTGTGCAGGCCTGGCACCAGCACCGTACGTTGCGTGCAGCTTGGAGGTTGGGCTTGACACTGCATGCAAAAGCCCCAAACTGAGCGTGTTTCCCTTGACAGAATTAATTTTTAAAAAAAGATTTTATTTTCTAGCCGTCGTATTGCTCTTTTCTCTGTTGCCTTGTAAAAGACACCAAGTTTGCAAGTTATGCCTAGGATGCTGGAGCCTGCGGTTACTCTCCTACCCAAGCTGATCCCTCTGTCTGTTTGCAGCTATTTTTGTATAAGCTTTAATGGCCTCTAAACACTGTAACTAGTTTGCTCATGCTATTTTCATGACCGTAATTCTAATTATCTGGAGACCATTTTCTGCCACGTAGGTGTGCAAACACGGTGCCTGGTCCCGAGGCAGTTACCGCTGCAGGAAATAGCTCTCCTAATACCTGGAGTGTGTCTCAAAAATTGTTCTGACATAGGATGGTCCTCAATCAGAACTATAAATCTTTATTATTATGGTTCATTTTCCTTATTACAAAAGTGATAATCGCTGTGGTTTTAATGAGGACGGGAGCCGGTCTCCGTGTTTCATGAGCTGGGGTTGAGCAAGCGGCTTGGCTCCTTAGCCCCCTTAGGTGGGTGCCTCTGGGACCAGGCTGAGCACCCACCCCTGCACCCCCCTGAGCAAAGCAGGGGCTGCGGCCGCCGCTGCCTCCATCCCACCAAGGGGTCCTTTCCTTTTCAGCCCTTCCCAAGGTGTCGGGAGTCCCATCCTCTGCCTTTCCCAAGTAAAACCCCATCTTTACCTCTAAGGAAAGCCATTTGAAATGCACTTAGCAACCATCAGAGGCTATTTTTAGTTCCTATCAGGGTGTAATGTGCAAAATGTAATAATCTCATACTTGAAGAATCTTTTTCTTTCCGTCTTGCCAGGGGACTTGAAATTACTGCAGCTGAATAGGAGCGTGAGAAGCCCCGGCTGAGTTTTTGCCCGGATCTCAAAGCTTCTCCCCTTTGTGTGCGCCTCCGTGCAGGTCGCTCGTGTCCTCCTCCTGCAGCAAGGTTAGTTATGGGCAAAGGCATCGCTGGGACTATGCGAGGTCGAGAGAGCACACGGTCCTCCCTGGCCACAGACCTTATTAGCAAGGCGGTTTGTAGGACAAGGATGGGGCAGAAAGCAAAGGAGGAGACGTGGGGCACAAAGGTGGGGCAGTAAAAGGGCTCTTTGAGCCAATGAGCAAGTGACTTGCGACTGACACAGGGCCTGCCCCGCGATGCTGGCTTGGGTTGCAAATTCCCAGGGCTACAAACAAGTCAAAGATACTAGAAAGAGTAGAAGTCTAATAAGGTCAAGCAGTCCTTTCCCCTGGAGCCGCCGTGCGCTCGCTCTCTGCTCTGTGTTTCCTGCCGTCTGTCCGCTTGAATTTTGAATGGGAGAAGTGATGGGGCTCCCATTGCTCCCTTCGGAGCTCGAGTGACCTCCTGTGCAGATCAGAAATAGACTTTGAATTATTCATTGAATAAAGTCTAGGATTTTTGTGAATGTCTGTCTGATTCTCCCGGCTCTCCATTATTCCTGGCTTTCCTACCAGCCCATAGAGCACGCAGTCACATCCATCCTCTCCTCACATCTGCATTGCCTCTTTCCACTCACAGATCATTGCATTTCTATGAGCACTGGCTGAATTTCCCCTTTTTCAGTTGAATGAGAGAATTATTTTCCCTAATAAGTCTTTGATTTCCCCTTTCAAGCGCGCCTTGCTGCTGATCAGAAAGGGAGACGTAATTCCCTCCTTGTGGAGCTCACTTCATGGCAGAAGTCAGTGTATTAAATCAAATTGCACAGTGCTGTAAACATCTAGAATCAGCGTCTGCTCTCATTTGTATCCATGCAATCACTCGGCGCAAAACGCAGCCCCGTAGAGCTTAGAGAGATGCACTTTTAATCCTATGCATTTTGTAGGACTAATAATCTGCTCGGAGGCTTGAGGGCACCCAGCCTGATTGGACAGGATAATGTAGGGTAGCAAAACATGGGTTAGAGTTCTGGATGGGAGAAGAATCTGAGGAATGTGTTAATATTCCTTATTTTTGAGGATTCTTGCAATCAAAACCTCATTACCAAAGGGGCTGCATTTGTTTTTATTGCTCAGCTGGAAACTGAATGTAAGAATGAAGGTCTGGTGATACTTGATAGAGTTCCTTGGCCTATGACTGCAACAGACTTGATTTTTCCTTCTCCTGATGGGACCGTGGCAGTTCAGGAGCACTTCCCAGCATTGCGGGGTATATGTTTGTACAGGAGAAACAGAAACTGGAGTGAAGCCCATAGCTTCCTAAGCAATAAACAAGGACAGCAAAGTGGATCCGCATTATAGCCCATTTAAACCTCGCTGAAATTTGCATTGTGCAAACATTGAAATGTTGTAGTTACTGCGGCACATCTCATCTTGCTTTATTCCCTGGTGGGTGTTTCCTTGAAATTTTGGTACAGATACTGAACAATAAAGCCTGTTGCAAATGGCTTGCCAACTGCTACGTAATTACAGCAGGTTTTATGTTAAATGTAAAGAATCTACCGTTACTTTTTTAATAAAAGAAACCTCTTATCGGATGCGTCAATATTGCCCGTTTGTCGTTTCAGCTAAAGGATCGCTTCCAGTTTCTCGGCTCCCGTCGGAGCTGCTGCTGTGCCTGCTTGTGCATGTTCGCCGCCAGTATCTGCATCTTACAGCGATCAGCTGCAAGCTCAGACCCCTCATGAGTTCAGTAAGTAACATTAAATATTTAATACGACTACACTGAGGCCGCAGAGCGTGTTCCTGTGCTCGTTACCAAATTGGACGGAATATTCACTTCCAGCAGGCAGCAAGGATTAACTCCGCGTCTTGTCGCACTTGTCAGTGCTCACCAACGCGGCCAGTGACACTGTAATCTCTCATGTACCGGGGGGAGACCAAATCTAAAACTACTTATCTCTTCTTAGAGAGAGGCTTCTCTCGCTGCTGGAGTGCATGAGCAAGCGCCTGGCGCCCCGGGAAGGGTGTCACGGATGTGAGGGGACGCGTTGGTGGCTGAGGAGGCCCGGGACGTTGCTGCGGGGAAGCGTGATGCCCGTCTGGGTGCGCGCACTAGGGTGCCCTGCACTGAGATGAGCAGGGGAGGAAGGGCATGGAAAAGCTCCAAGGGGTGGATTCACCCCGGAGCTGCTGCGGGATGTGCTGATCTCAATCCCCTCCCGTTGGGAACTCTTTGCAGCACTCTCGTAGCGGTCACCTACGTTTTGTCACTGCTGAGACGACAAAATATCCGTGACTCTGGCATGAGGCCAGGGGAGGGCGGCTGCCGCTGCTGCTCCTCCTTGGCAGGTGGACGGCTGCTCAGCGCCCGGCTCCGTGTGCCGGGCTCGGAACAAGCTCACGCTGCGTCCCCATCTCGTCCGCAGCAAGGGAGCGCGTAACCCTCGTACCAGGAGGACCCGGAGTGCCAAGAGGTTGATGTACCCGTCATTGTGCATGCGGTGCAACACGAGAGCTCCAGGGGTTGTGATCCCGAGCCACGCAGAGCAGCGTTCCTGCCTGCACTGGGTTGTTCTGCGAAGCAAGGACAACGTTGTCAATCCCGGGCTCTTGCAAAGCCCCTGTGTGTCCCCATGCAGCTGCAGCAGCAGGGACGTGGGGCTGGTTTGGCAGCTGCAGCCAGCGCAGGACGGGCAGGCTGGGGAGGAGGCAGCTCCTCTGCTGGGTCTTGGGTGCCCACGCAGGCGTGGGCCAGGTCCCCTCTCCTGCACCCACCCTCAGCGGAGACCAGGAGGAGCTCGGCTCCGAGCGCTCCCACCTACGCCTTACCCTTCACGTTGCAAAGGACGAGGGTTTGGGGCTGCAATCATCCGCACTGGCAGAACTGCACTTGGGATCTACTGTAAGCCTGCGACTGAAATGTATTTTAAAAATGTGTCAGTCATTAGAGTCTAAAAATTAATCCGAGCCCACACAGGGAGCGAGTGCATAAGAGTGAATCAGAGTAACATGGTGATTAGAGGCAGTATCGTGGAGAGAGGAGCTACTGCTTCCACACCAGGAACGGGTAGAAAAACTAGAATACAAAAATCCACCCTAACATCTAGGAATCTGCACATCTAAACCTCAGCTGGAGCAAGATAACCAAGTTTGAAATACATTTTCGAAGAGGAGGGCCAAGTAGGACAAAACTTGACATTTCTATGAAGAGGGGCCATCCAAAGGGTTCCATAAAGTGCTGATGTTCCCAACTCTCACGAAAAGGAAAACAAATTTAAATAAATTAGCTCGGTTTCTAAAGCCTGTATCTGGTCTCTATGGACACTGTAGTGAGTTTTAAACTGAACCTCCCGGTGCTATTTATGTCCTTCCTTATCTATTTCCCATTAATTTTTACACGGCTGATTAATGTGGATGCAGGAGCAGAGAGGAGCGAGCTGCCTGTAGAGCTTTCCAGCTCTCCTGAGTCTGTCCCCTGCCAGGGGGACAACACCAGGTTAATCCTCAGGGAAAAATCCCACGGGGATCACGGGGTGTCCTATGAAAACCTGCCGGTACCGGTGAGGAGCCGCCGTCGGGAGCTGGGATGCGCATTTCAACATGGGAAGAAGCAGTGCAGGAGCAATTCATGCCCCCAAGAGCCCCCAAGGGCAGAAGAGCCCCTGGGACGAGAGGACCGGGCCCTTAACTCCAACCACCGACCTCAGGAGCAGGAGGGATGTTGCAGGGAAGAGCAATTCAGAGGCCAGATTTGCCTGTTCAATATTTTGGCTGAGAAACGTCGTGTGCTGATGCTTGTGGTAAGAGCAGCGCCGGCTGGAGGATAATTTACAAGCAGGAAAAAGGCCCATAAATGATTCAGCAAGAATTAGCTCCGTTCCGCGCGCAGTCCCGTTAATGCGTATTAGCGCGAGAGCCCCCAGCTGCAGAGCTCGGAGGCTGTTTGAGTCCCCGTGGCCCATTACATCACTGGCATCTCTAGCTTTGCTGCTGTGGTCATTCTGTGCCCTTATGGTATGGCTCTTGCACGTAAAGACCAGGGTATAGTGACACTGTATGGTGATGGCAGTCAGCGTGTGGCATAGCGGGGAACGGCTGGTTAACGAAGCTGCCTCTTAGTCAAAGATACAAATCAAGAACCAAACAGGATGTTGCTCCTTTCTCTTTCCTTAGCTGACTTCACCCGTGTAACGGCAACAACGGGTGAGTCACCGTGCTTAACGACGGACCCGGGGACAGCGGTGCTGCGGTCACGGAGGCTCGGGAGCAGAGATCACCTTGAACCCACGCAGCCCAGGCCCGGGGCTGGGCGTTGAATCAGTGCATCGTTCTCCTACGTGTTTGTACTGCAGCAAGGCCCTTTCAGACCGTTTGCAACCGAGACGCTTTAAGCTCTCACGGTAAAAGACAAGAGAGGCAGTAAATCCTCCTGTGAGCCACGGGAGTGGTGTGTCCCTCTGAATTTATGTGCTTCCCTAGCAGGTATCGTCTATCCTTCCTGGAATAGTACTTCCTCTTGCTTAAATGGAATCTTCATTTATCTATATAGTAAAAAAGGCTAAATCTAGATTTTTTTTTTCAGACCCTTTTACCCTTGTCTCAGTTCAGATTTAAGCCATGTCACTGGGGATGCGCACGCGATGTAAAATTCCGTGTTAACAGAGCAGAGCCGTGAGATGTTGGAATGGTCGTTTTCCAAGGGGATACCAAGTGAAAGGGGCTCCGGAGCGGATGCCGGGAAAGCTCCTCTGCACCGAGAGCTCCTTGGAGAGTTTCCTTAGGCTCCCTTTGGCAGTGGCTGGTGCCCGGTGCGGCGCCGGACACGGAGCCACCGCCGGCAGCAGCTTGGGATGAATCCAGTGTCATTGCCCACACCGTTCCTTGACTGGCCTTGGTGGGAACAGTCTCATCCGCTCCTGTTGCCGCCTCCCGGACCCTCCCTGACTCCTCAGGCAGCGCGGAGCCCTCGGAGCCGGACACCGGGAGCAGCCGGAGCTCCCGGGCGCCCTTCCCGGCTCTCCCCTAAGGAGCCTTGGGGGCTGCGGTCGGGGTCGTCGCCCCTCGTCACTGATGTTGTTCCCTTGGGTGCCTCTTGGCTGCCGCTCCGGGGAGGCGCCCGCTCCTGTTGGCATTTAGAAGAGGTGGGCAGGATGAATTATTCATTTTAAAAGTGTGTGACATTATGATGGAGCTTCAGCAAAGTACATTTAAACATTAAAAATGGGATGAATCAGTTTAAACTCATCGGAGCTGATCATATATCAGATAAAATGACTGATACAAAGGATAAAAAGGAAAAAAAAAAGCTCTCTCTGAACCATTTCTAATTCGGACTCCTAAACCAAACCAAATATGAAAAAGGGGTTATTTTCAGCTCTCCTAATGCCAGGAGGTTTAAGGAAAACTGCTGAAGATGCAGGGTTAAACCCCTCTTTGGTGTGAAGCGATGCAATGGTGGGAAGTGCAGCTCTGCATCCCAGGGAGGCACGAAGGGGAAGGTGGGGATGAGTCCACGGGACCCGGATCGGTGGGGACCTGCGCGCACAGAAGTTGGGTACAAAAGATTAGAAGGGGCCGTGGTGACGTCCTGAGGACGTGGTGACAGATGGGACCTTGTGGTCGTGCTCAGGAGGCTGCTCAGCCTGTGCTCTGTCACTCTGAAATGGCATTTTTGTCCCTAAAATCCTTCTCCAAAGCCTTTCTCTACATGCTCCCAGTAAAACACATCCCTCAACCCATCAACTGGGCGTCTCCAAGCATCCAGCTTTGAGAACAAGCTCTTTGGGCTCACAATTACTCCAGGCCTCGTTCTCCTTACAGAAGTTCTACCTCTTAGGAGCTCTGACCATGGAGGGGAGTCCCCTGCAAGGCTCCCGGGAGCCGGGTGCTCTCGTGTCCTGTTTTGGGTGCTGCCCCTCCAGGCCATCCCGCGGATGCTGCCGTCCTGCAGCATCTCCCAACACCCAGGTTCGTTCTAGTGCAAAACTGGACTTCAGGTCCTTGTCACGGTGATGGGTTTTGTGCAGAAACAAGAGAGAGGCCGCACCAAGCTGTACCCAGATGTAGCCACTGATTGGGTTTCTCAATTTGCTGCTTTGGTTTGAAATTTTTCCAACCTCCCCTGTTTTTATTTCTTACTTTAAGACCAATAAGAAGTAAATATTACGTATGTATTACTCTCTACTGTTCATTATGGATGCACTTTTAAGGAGTGCCTAATAAGGAGCTGCTGCAATCCAAGGAGATTTAAATGCTGGTAATTGCACCCTGCCGAGCTCGACTTCCTTGCAACTTCCATAGGTTGGAGTGTTACTTATTAGGTGAGGTCCTAATCTGTGCTGCAGGGTTGCTGTGCAACCGCTGCTGCGATTAATCCCCTGGGCCAGGAAACTGATACCGTCCTGCTGCATATTTGTCATTTGCAGCAAGATAATGGGTCTTTTTTCTAGGGATATTAGTTAATATTTAATAACCGTAGTACAAATGGATTCTGCATTTTCTACAATTAAACATTTGAAAGAATAGACTGTAAACTCCAGATTCGGCTATTAAACTAATACAATTTTTGAGAGACTTTGCACTCCAGGACATGAATGGAAAAGTAGGGTAATACGATTCCTATGAAATTATGCATTGCCTCCACATACTGCAGCTGCTAAAAGCATTTATCATAATTAATGTAACCGCAGTGATTATCAAAGGATGTTTGTATAATGATTGATTTGTCACTGGTTGTAGAGCCAAGCAGGACATCAGAGCACAAATTGCTCTGATTTACTGGAACAGCGTCGGCTCCCAAGTGAATCCGCTCCTTTCCAGGGAGCCTGGGACTCGCCTCAGTCCTGGCCCTCCAAGTCCCTCATTTCTCGTGTGTAAAACAGAATTAGGAGAATTACTGCTAACAATAGGCTTGAAGGAGCAGCCAGTGCAGCCAGAGATGTTTCCTGTCTTACAAGGAAACAATATTTGTCCATGTTCTCCCTGGAGTGGAAAAAGTGACACCAAGTGATGTTCGGGCTGTGCTGAGACCTGCAGTGAAGGGGCCGGGTCCCCAGGCTGCTCTCCTCTCTCTGCTTCCTTTATTCTTTCCTGTTTTCCATGGATTTTCCAGCTTTCCCCAGGCCACTTCTCCTTGGGTGCTGAACAGTGCTGCTGGGTAGGGGCAAAGGGCTTTTTTTGCAGGAGATGCAGCATCCTCCAGGTCTGGTGCAGAGCTGGGAGCGTGTTTGGGATCGGGGGCCTGAGCGTGCCCGGCACAGGCAGCGAGGGAGAAGGGACCTTGGCAGGATGTGGGTCCCCTCCGGAGCGAGGATTGCCATTCCCGGAGCGCCTTGGCCAGGGACATGGGCAGGACTCCCAGCAGGAGCTCCCGGGGACGGTGCCAGCAGCCGTGGCCTGTTTGGGGTCTCCCCGTTTTGCATCGCTGGCTCCGGAGCTGACGTTGGCTCCCTCCTCCTGGCATCCTCCCCAAGTTCATGCTGCTGCTCGGCTCGCTCCTGGAGAAGCTCTCAGCTCCCTTCCTCTACACCCAGGTCTGGTTTAAGCTGAGTGTCGACCGCTAATTCCTCCCACCCAAAATCATTGTTATGATTTGTCTGCTAAGAGTTCAGAGAAGTACTGCAGCAAGGCGAGCACCGAGTACAAATTTCATTATTTTTTTCCTGTATTTTCTGGGCTTTTGTTACCCTGCTTTGATCCCGTGGGTGTTGCATTTCCCCGTCACTAGCTCTACCTCTCCGCTGGGACCCTGCAATTGCGTGTTCCACTACAGGGTTCAATTTGCTGTCCGGGCCTCCTGCAAATCTGATTAAGCTCGGCTCTGTTAAATGGGAGAGCGTGCAGTTAGGTCTGCGGCTCTCCAAATGCATTAGACCTCATCTCAAGTATGCAAAAGTGTAAATGGATTTTGTGATTGGGGGCCGCGGCAGCATGTTTACTGTTTTGGTTAGATAAAAGGACACTGAGATGGCCTTCGGCGTTGATTTGGTGTTACGTTTTTCGCAGCTTTAATATAGCCTTAGAGGTTCTTCCAGCATTTTGGTTTACAGAATAAATGAGAAAATGAGTTTTATTGGATTTATCAGGCAGTAACGTGCTTTCCTTTGGTCCCTCCTCACTCTGGTTAGTGCTGAAACGTGTGGACTGGATAGTCGGGGTCTTTCCCTGCGAGGTTTGGAGCTCAGGACAGGGCAGGCACTGGGGCAACGTGCGTCTCACGCCGCTTCAGTAGCAATTTATGGATCCATAAGAGCTCTACAGTAAACCCAGGCTTTCCAAATCACCAAAGAGTGCATCCGTGGCCCTTGGGATGGCTCCCATCCCTGTGCTACAACCCCGGGCAGCCGCTTTATCCTTCCACCTTGCAGTCTCCTCGGTGCTAAAAGGTTTTATTCCTCTTGCAAAGCTGGTGATGAGGCTCTTATGGAAGCTCTGAAATGAGCAAGGACACGCAGAGCCCTGGTGGGGTATCCGTGTGTTACCTGTGCCCTGCTCCTTGAGTGGATGAGGGCTGCCCCTGCAGGACAGAGACCCACGGAAACAGACCTCGAGTTTTGACTTTTCAAGCACCCTCATTATTACGATCTAAATTTAATTCCAGTTCTGATTGCTTTGAGAATGATGCCAAGTCCTCTATAGCTTGTCCTACTTCAGAAGTGCATGGAGAAAGGGGTCCACCACACTGACCTTCTTTCTGTCCCTTCACACCTCCTGCTGTAGGGAACCTGGCGCTAATCCCTGCTATTCCACTGGGGTATCACCAGGGTGTTCCTGGGGATGTGCAGGGATCGGGAGGTGCGTTTGCCAGCGCAGGGCGCTCTGCAGTGGCTGCTCCCTTCCCCTTGCAGTTATAGAGGAGGGAAAATCCCTCGCTCTAGGCAAGGTCCGGATGGGAACACGCGCGCTTGGTGCTCCCAAGAAGGGATGTCGTTTGGTTCGGAATAGAGGAAGCTGGAGGACGGGGTGATAAAGCACAATTCCTCAATTTTGAGCTTTTTCCCATCGAGAGAACACTGGTGCTCATCACAGCGAAGGACGTATTGACCTAGCGGCTGTTGTGCCTTCCCTAGGCTCATCCCAGCTCCCGTGCCGGTGTCTAAAGCACCCAATCAGAGAGGAAAAGGCTGCGTTTAAAGCAGCTCCCGGCTCCTCAAGCCAGGAAAATAGCCATGTTTTATTCATAGGAGAAAAACAGTCAACATGCCCTGGTTTCCTGGCGACCAGGGCAGTCTGTGAATAGCGGGGCAGGGACAGAGCGCACGGTGTCACCGCTGCTGCGGCCCCGCTCGGAGCTCGCGCGGTTCACCGGGCGCACGGGGGGACCTGGCGGGTTTGTCCAGGGCTCCTCGCAGGAGCCTCGGCCCTCTTCCAACACGGCTTTAAGAGCCCGGCGCGGAGCTGGCACGGGGAATTCAGCACGCATCTGCATGATTTATGTACCTGTGCCGAGATCTATCTTCACACTCCTATTTTCCAATGCATTTATCATTCTCACATGGTCATTTCTTTCCACTCTGCAGCTCTCACTGATTTCCAGTTCCTTGGCTGCTGCTGAGCATTTCTCAGGAACCAGAGACCTTCCCGGGAAGAGCTTATCCCAAAGGAGCACGGGGAGGACTCTGCTCTAACACAGCCTTCTCCAAAGAGGCAGCAGCTAAGGAAAACAGCCAGCAAAACCTCAGGGGTTTGTTTATTCTTCCTCTTAGTTTGTCTGCAAGAGCCATCTGCTCCTTTACAGTGTGTGGGGAAGAGGAGGCAACCTGGGAACCTTGGAAAGGCCTGAACGGGGGCCGCTGTGGAGTCGTGTCCGCGTTGCAGGGCAGTAACCAGGAAGGTTGGTGCCTGTTGACGCTCTGCACGGGCTCTTCCCTGGCTTCACCAGGCATTTCCCAGCCCCGCGGTCTGCTGTGAACGGAGCCCTTTCCTGCTCCCTGTTCGCTGACCGGGTGGCACCAGGCTCGGCCCTGGGGCCATCTAGACCAACACACTGGGGGCTCCAAGGAGGAGCAGGATGAAGGCGACCCCGGAGCGCAGCACGGGGCGACCCCGTTAGGTGTAACGAGCTTTCCTCGTCCCCTGCCCTTCGCATTCCCTGGCCTCAGACAGCATAGAGCCAGGATCCTGGCTGGGGCCGAGGGAGGCACCTCCCTCCGCGCCGCTTCCCGGTTGCACCGGTTCCTGCAAAGTCATTCGGGGTACATTTAAGTTGTGCAGGAAGTTGGATAATGTGGCTCGTGCTAAAGGTTTATTTCATTTTTAATGACTCCGTTTGGAAACGTGTGCAGAAGCAGAGGGGCTTGTACTGACTAGGCTTGAACTTTGAGGTGAAACTTAGGAAAAAGGGGCTCTGTTTCCCCTCATCCTTTCAAGACGTGTTTGCAAAGTAGCCCTGGGAGCGGGAGCCACCACCGGGTCCTCGTGGCCTCGCGCTCCGCTCTCCTCTCCTGGAAAGAGCCCTTAGGAGTAGCAGGAACGCACTGGAAATCCTGCCCTTAAGCAGGGTGGTCTCAGCAGGCGCTGGGCTCATCTGAGCACCCGTTATGCAGCTCTACGACTGCTCCAGCACCCATTAAAAATAACCCACTAACTCTTGTCCTCTGCTAAATTTAGCAGACGCTCAGGTGTGGCTGCTCTTGGGCCGCGCGGAAAGTTTTAATCCAGGTTTAATCATCCCGAGCGGTGGGGAAGGAGCTAATTAGATGGCCAGATTTAGAAGGCGGCGGTTTATTACTTGGGGAGAACTGGGTGATTAGGTGCTACTCGCTGCAGGAGGTGCTGCTCCGAGGAGCGTCTTGGAGGCTCCTTTATGGCATAACCCCCGTTTGGGAAGGAAGGGATGGGATGGGAAAGGACAGCCCAGGCTCACACAAAGTGTCTCCGCTCTGTTTTCAAAGCAAGGGGACGTTACCCTGCCTAGAAACACGCGTCTGGCTTCAAGACGCCGATAACATCAATCGGAGAAGCACCTGAGCGTGCGGCGCTGCTGGGGCCGCCCGGGTCCTCGCCCCGACCCTGGCTCTTCCCAGCGGATAAGCCGGCCGCGTGTTTTATCCCAAAGCACACAGGATTTTTCTACCTCCTAGAGCAAACGCCTGTCTCATCCTTCCGAAGAGGCTCATTTAATAGCGTGTGAAATGGAATGTCAACAGGGATTAGAGCAGCCGGCGCTGGGGCCCCCGGGGACGCGGCGTCTCTGCGGGGCTGGCAGGCGCCTGGGGCAGGGGCTCAGGTGACGAGGACGGGGTCCCTCCTGTGCATGGCAGGACGGGGCCGGGGCAGTGCAGGCGCCGCTGGGATGGCATCGGGCGAGCACGGGGTGCCACTAACCAGGGCAACGGGGCTAGTGCTGCGCTTGGCCGCAGCCTCCCGGACCGCTGGGAGCCCCTAGGGGGTCGCGCCAACGTGGGTGCGAGGCACGTGGATCAATAAATCTTCCTGACGGGATGAGTTCCTAGGCTCCTGCCTACAGAGAGGAATGTGAGACGCGACTTCTCGCAGCTGCTGAAAGCCGGGGCTTTGCAGAGCCGCCGGGTGCCGCTCCGGCCATGAGGCCGGGGCTCATCTGGGAATAGCGCCGGAGCCGGGATGCCGGAGCAGGGTGTAGGGGGGATGGCAAGGTTCCTTTGGGAAAGCACTGAACTCGAACGCCTGGTTGTGACGCAGTCTCACCGTCCTGGTGAAGCTACAGAAACACCATTAAAACTGAACAGAGCTCGGGTATTTAGCTGGTCCCTAACATAGTGTCTCCACTGCCACCCCACGAGACCTGCAAGTGGCCCATGGTGGGGGGACCCCTGAACCAAACCCGCCGGCCCTTCCAGCCATAGACTGGAGCGGATGCAGAAGATGCTCGGGAAGATGGATTGAGAAGGGAAAGAGACGCCAGAGTAAACCTCCTTTGCCCGTCTCCAGCACGTTCCTATAGAGAAGCCAGGCGTTTACCTGTTAATTCTGTGCTCTGCAAGTGTTTATGCTGCGGTCTCCACCTGTATCGTTATGAATCTTGCATGGAAGGGCTAAAAGTTGACAGTCGTCTCGCGCTGTTCTGCCGCGAGTGACAGCTCCGTGCAAGGGGAGCGCGCTCCGTGAGCAGCGATTAGCCGGAGTGATGGGTTTTAAATTCCGAGGCTGGACTCTGTCCACTGACTAAGCAGATCATTTGTCGCATTTGTTGCTATGAAGTGTGACTCGCGGGGAGCAGCAGCGCCCGGGCGCGCTGCCGGCTCCTGAGCCGGCGTTCTCCTGGGCGTCCTGCGCGGAGCCGCACACGGGTTGTTTGCTCTGCTCTGCATCCTGGCGCCGTTTTAAAATCTGTTCTCTCTACAGGAACCGTCTCACTGTGCATATGGGAATCTAGAATAATAAACTAGCCCAAGATGACCCCCTAATTCGTGGGTTGGAGAAGAAAAACGCCAAACTTCCCCGTGTGCCGTTTCCTGGGATTCCTTGCTGACGTGCCGGCCGTGGCTCGCGAGCGGATGCCCTTCGGGAGCAGGGTTTAAGTGCACGGTTAAGTGCAGTCCTAACACTAGGTGGAATTAAGCACACGTTCCTGGTTCAGCAACTCTCTTCCTGAGCCGAATCCAGAGGTTTTACGTGAGACGGAGAGGAAGAGGAGTGAAGGTGTCGATAACGAAACCACTCTCTATATAATATGTATAGAACTGCCTGTGCTGAGCCTAAGCTCTGAGTTACCATGGGAAATGGAAGGAAAAACGTGTTGATTTTAAGCATTGTCCCTTGATATATAGACTTCCCATCTCTGAGGGGACAAATTTGGGAGGTATTTTTTTCATTTCCATCGATGAGTGCTTGTAGCTTTCATGGGGACACATAAAAGATTTGTTTCATCCATTTGCTTTATGAAAAACAGTAAAAGAAAGGCCCAGCAGCTTCTCCTCCTTCTCCAGCTCCCCAATTAAACAGGTAAAGTGTGTTGGGTCGGAGGGATGCTCAAGGACTGAGCTGGGATGGAGTTTTTCAGTATGGAGATCCTGCTCTGGAGTAGCATTTTGCAGTTCTCTCTGTGGGCTGCAATAGTGAATCGGGTGTTTGTTTCACTGAATCTGCCAAAACGTGCAACATAGGGGAGGCTGCGGAGATGCTTTGATACCCTAGTTGCTGTAGCTGAAGCTATGGTCACCCGTAACCAACAGTGGGTTGTTTTGGGGGGCCAGGGTCACCTAAGAAATCTTAGAAGTTCTGAAATTTCAGGCCTTGCATCTGGGGCTCCTACAGCTCCATATGGAGCCAAGGCTCCATATGTCTGTGGAAGAGCAACAGGATGGACCAAGACAGTCCAAGATCTGCCTGATTGCATCCAATCTGATTTGGGTTTATCACTTCTACAGCTACTGACTAGGAGACCCATTAGTCTTTTGCCACCAAATATAATATTACCAAGCTATTTTTATTTTATTGATTTAACCTGGTCTTCAACAAACTGGAACAGAAAATTGCATTTAAAAGATGAGTGGGAGAAAAGATATTATGTGGTTCCACAGGATGCATTGCATCTTAGATGGCACGCTGGCCACTGTGATTACATTTTCTTATGCTAACTATTTGGGCTGTATTTTGTAGGCAAGGTTTAGCAAAAAAATCCAATTTTACCATGAAGCAGCATGTCCGAGAACACTTTGAAATGGATTATACAGTAAAAGCCCCAAAACCTTACATTACACTGTAATTTAAATGGACTGATTTTACTGCCGTCTAACGTTTCACATTCTGCGCGGCAGCACTTGTTGTAAAGTACATATATATTCCGCCGTAATAAGTTGCCAGCTAAAATGTTCCCAAATGCCCCGTGGCCTTGAAAGGCGGAGGTCCATCTATTGCAAGCGTGGGGCGCGGCGCACAGATGGGCTGGTTCCTGTTGCAATGCCTGGCTGCAAGCTTTGCAAAGAGACGAGCTTCGGGTAAACCTCAGCACGAGGAAGGGCCAACAGAGGCACAGAAGTTCTTTGCGGGGGCGCCTCAGGAGAGGCAGATGTGGAGGAGCTGCAGCTGCTTCATTAACCCACCAAGGCAAGCAGAAAGGGCCCATCTGGGGAGCGCAACCACCTTTTGGCAAAGGCTGCTCCAGCCTCACATGGATTTCTGCACACACACGCATACGTTTGTTGGCCTGATGACATTGCAGAGTCATTTGTTATTTATCGGACTCTCTTAGTTATTGCGGGATAATTCAGCTTTGGGGAAGGCAACAACTTCTGTTTGCATTTGGCTTAGAGCATTTTTGGTATTTCCCCCTCGAGCCTGTAGATGCAGAACATCTCTTATTCCCCCGCCGAGCATTCCGCGTGGGTTTTCCAGGAATCGCTGCTGTCGCCCATGGGGGGACACGAGGTCCTTGGCTCTTCCGCCTGGGCTGCGGTGCGCGCTTGGAGCGAGCACCTGAGCTCCCGCCGTCCCCGGGCTCCGCGGGCGCTGCCAAGCGCTCTCCTCTCTGTCTCTCGGGACCCCCCGGGCCTCTCTGTGCCGTGGGGACGGTGCTTCTCCAGCAGCATTGCGCCTGGAACGTGTCCAGGCTGGGGCTGACAGGGCTGTTTGACTAAGCGTGTTTACCCGATTAGCTCCCGGAGAGCTCTGGATTCGGAGTGTCAGGGTTTCTGCACTGAGATTTGTAAAACCGCTCGATGAGCGGTCGCCAAATCCTCCCAAAGCAGCTGCTGGAAGTGCCTGGGCAGGAACAGAGCGGCCACAATTTCCCTTTGCTCCCATGCAGCTTCTGCACGGAGCAGCAGCAGAGCCTGCCCGGAGCGGAGATGCTCCCATCAGTTCATTTATCCCCGTCCTCAGCGAGGGGCTGGACGAGGGGAGCAGCAACTGCCACCCCCAAACCTGTCCCCTTCCCATGGACACTTCTCTCCGGGTCTCAGCAGCCCCTCGTGCTCAACCGCAGCGGCAGCACCCGGGAGGAGACGCAGGACACGAGGCCTCCTGCTTCTCCGGTGCCGTTTGGGATTTATCCTTCATCAAATATGCCAGTAACCTCGAGAGCAAGAGCACGACGCTTCCCTTGCGACCCCAGCGAGGAGGCTGAGGGCAGTCTGAGAGTAACGGGTGAAACGCGAGGCCCCGAGGGGCAGAGAGCCGAGGCCGCCCCTGCTGTCCTGGCTGGGCTGTATCCCATGAAATTCCCCCGGTCTCCTCTGAGAGGGGGCTGGTTGGTGGCCAGCACTTGTCGTGGTGGCTCTGCAGCACCATGCAAACCCCTCTCTGGTGTTTTTGGCGGTCTGGCAGGTAGGATAACTTCTTGCATGTTAGTGGCCCCACACAACCTCTTTGCAATGGTTTTCTAACTGCCTTAACGGCGCTGCATTTAATAACGAAGGCTGGAGCTCTTTGCAGAGCATCTGAGACGGGTTTTCAGTTTGCAGCACGTTAGTGCCACGCTGCTCCCCTGGATCCGTGTGGATCTGTCCCGACGTGGGCCGTGATCTACCCTGTGACACGTGCACGGGTATCCAGGTGCCAAGGGCAGTCACCAGCACGTGTGCATTTTAACAGGTTTCTTTGGCCCGCGTCCTCGTTTCCCTCTGGATTTGGAGAGGAAAGGTCTGAATTGGAAAACAGCTTCTCCCATACGTTGCTTTTGCTCCCCATCTGTTTATGGTCGCTCGGCGCTTACGCTTTGCTCGGTCAGAACCAGGCAGGGAATTTCTGCTCTCTTGTCAAGTGCCACCAAGAGTGGCTTTGTTCTTGAGCTACAGGTATGTTTTCTGGGGGTAAACCTGTGGGGCTGTTTACCTATGGTCTGTCTATTCAGAAGGCTTTCCCTAGACTGGAAATCAGGCTTATTCAATAGAGCTCATTAAGTAATGAGCTTATTCACTAAGCTCATTACTGGTGGAATTCATCCTGCTCAGCCCTCTGCAGCCCAAAACCTTGTATCCCTTCAGCCCGGCTTACTACTTGTTTTGACCTCTTGCAAGAAAGGTGATTTTTTTTACCTAATTTGAGCTGATTTCCACATTTTCATTGAGGAGCTGTCTCACTCAATGAACATTTTGGTGTTTAATCTGGTCTGCTATTCCTCTATAGCAGAAAAGACCCAAAAGGGCGGAAGTTTTTGGCGTGCCGAGGCGAGCGTGCCATGCCAGCTGGTTGCATGAACTGCACGGGGGCGCCGGAGTCGGTGGAACCTGTCGTATTTGGTCGGGAATTCTCTGAACCGGCACAGCCACGAGCGTGCAACGGTGAAGGGTGCCTGTTGGCAAGGATGCCTCATTGATGGGCGTTCAAAGCGGTCAATTTTAGTCCCGTTTCTACTTGTGTCACACTTGGAATGCCAGAAAAAGGCTCATGCTGTGGAGTAACAGAGGTGCCGGAGTCTGTTAAACGACACCAAACTACTCCTGTGTCCTCTGTGAAGAGGGAGAGAAGCAGGGGGAGCTTTTGTCAGCTTGATGCTAATGACACAAGGCTGAGAAACCATCCGAGCCTCAGCAGAGGCTCCCAAAGGGGCCGCGTTCTGCAGCGTGATGCAGGGAAAAGCAGCGGGTCGGCGCGCCCGGGAGGGCCCGTTCCAGACCCGCTCTGCGCCGCCCCACGGGTGCCTTCCCGGGGCACCTCGTCCAGCTGCACGTCGATGGGGAGGGACGTGGTTTGTGGGCCCCGAGACCCCTCGAAGCGCTCGGGGCGGCGGATCGAGGGCTGCACTCCCCATCCGGGAGCTCGGGGTCCGTGCGCTCCGGGACCCCCTGCAGCTCCCGCTCCCTTTGGTTTCCTTTGGCAGGCGGCAGCCTCGCTGCCCTCCTCTTCTCCACTGCAAAACAGTGCGTTGTGTTTGTATTTAGCACGGTGCCTGTAAATCGTATTTAAGGAGATTCCCTTGCTAGACACCATACAAATGCAGGAAAAAAACGAGTACTGTTGATGATTTGCTGTCCCCTAATTAAACACGAGTTACGTACAGAGCATACAAAGGTGGAAACGGGGACTGTGGCAACCAGGTTAGAAAACAGAGTAAAATAATAGTCAGGAGTGTTTTCCTAAGCACAGAGCAGAAATAAAGGGGCTGGCTGGTTGCGGGTGAAACCTTGTTATCTCGAGGCTGTGAATTTGGATGCTAGAGGCTGTTTGCACATCTGATGTGCAAGCCCGTATCTGCAGGCACGACGAGGGGCAGCGGCAGCAGCTTGTGTCTTGCACATGGCAAAGGAGACTCGCGAGTGCAGAAAGAGCGGAGCAAGAGGCACGTGAAGGACGACCAAGGGGCGACCAAGGCTGGCCAAGGGGCAGCGAGACGGATGCTCCAGCATGGAGGATGCAGAGCGGAGATCAACCGATTTGCACCTTCTCCAGAGGCAGGGAATTGTTTCCTTCCTTGGCAGGCCGGGATGCGACTTGCCACCTGCCTCCTGGTGATTTCCCAGCGGGTTTTCCATGTTGGAACGATAGCGTTCTGCTAGGTATTGATTTTAAAATAGCTCCTGGACGCTTGCTTGTAGCCCTAGGAGGTGAATCGCAGCCCTCGCACGGGTCTCCCTTAGCAGCAGCAGAGCCGAGCGGGCCACGGGCTGCCCTTGGTCCCTCTGCGTTCAGCTGCCCCGAGCAGAGAGAGGCCACTAACAAACAGCGATAGCTTTTGGTGTTGTTTTGCTAATGTAAAGGTGGAGCAGGACTTTCTTTTCGTCTTTTGGGGGCCAAACACTGAGTCCAAGCCAATAAAGCACCTGACTGAGCCCGTGGTTTGCAGCTGTCCCGCAAAAGGCTCCAGTGGTTGGAGCCGCTGCTGCAGAGGATTAACCTCGGCCAGGGCTGGATATTCCAGGTCTCCAATATTCCCCTGCGCTCATCGGAAAACCGGCGCCTGGGCTGTGCAATTTACACTTAAAACCGATTTCTGCCGCATGAACCGTAATCAGCTGAGAGACGTAATTAGTTTTGGCTAATTTGATGCAAGACCTTTAACTTCACTTCCCCTTTCCCAGCCTTTGGACTGACAGTGGCGACTGTGTCCCTTATTTGCTACTGATCTCTGTAAACTAATTGCTTTTTACTGGGTCAGCGCCGTTATGAAATTATCATTTTATGAAACTAAAAATAACGCAGGCCCAGCCAGCAAGCCAATCTCCTCCCTTCATCTCCCGTGGAAATCCAGTGTTATCTTTAATCTCCCTTTCTCAGGCACTTGCTCTGATGCAGGCTAGGAAGCAAGCAGACAAAAAAGCAGCATAACAAAATTTCTTAAATCAGCTGCTGCAGATGCAGCTTTGCTCAAGTTCCCGGGGGTTAAGTTTACGAGTCACGTTGTATTTTGAGTCGATCCCTTTACTCGGCCTTATTCAAAACAACTTATTCCTCACACAATAAATTTACTTTAAAGGAAAGCTGTTTGGTCTTGCCCGCTAGGAATGTTGTGTTTGCCCATATGTGCAGTCTTTGCAAATAGCCCACACTGCAAAAAGCCTAAACGCAGATAAATATTTTCTTTAAGACAGAGAAAACTTCCACTCGCGAATTGCATTTGTTTGGGGAATGAATAAGGTTATTTTAATGCTTCTGGTGAATAGAAATAGCTCAGATATGAGAGGCCTGCCTCGGATTTGCATCCCGTTAGGAAGGGGAAAGGTTCTGCCTGTAGCTTCAGATACAAAGAGGCTTTGCACACACAATCTGTAAATCCATTAGAGGAAGAAAATTGATACACGTTTCATATAAGATGAAGCTGGAGTCAAGAGAATGAAAACGCGAGAAATTGGCTTCTTTGCAGAGCTCCATCAATTCATTGTTTGATTGGACTTCTGGTGTATTAAATTCTAGCTATTCTTTGGCCTCTGGATATAAGAACTGTTGACCGTGGAGGAGGCTTCGGAGCCCGGCGTTGCAGAGGAGACGTCCCCATCTCGTCCGTTTATCCCCCGCTGATGCTCAGGGGGCAAAGTGGCATTTCCGTGCCGGCAGTTTTTCCTGACTCGGTTTAACGGCATTTGCGGAGGTCCCAGGAGACCCACAGGAGGCTCTAGGACTTCGAGTGGTTTCAGGCCTTTCCCATTGGAATTACTGCAGGGGAAATCTCTGCTCGCAGGGGAGCCGGCAGCCCTTGCAGGAAACGTGGTCAGTGCTCTGTGCTATCCCTGCCATCAGCTGCTTGGCAGTAACTATTTCAACATGCTATTTCACCACTTAAATTTTATCCCATTTCTTCCCTATGATGGAATACCAATAAAAAAAAAGAAAGCCCCAGAAATAAACATAACAAATAATGATGTTTCTGTCAGAAATGGTTGATCGAGTGTCAGCTCCCTCCCGCTTGCCCGCGTCCTGCAGAGCCACGGGGTATTGGCTTGAATGAAGATAAATCGAAAGAGCAAAAGAGATTCCCACTCTCCAAACCCTTTGGTAATAAAAACCGGAGGAGGTTTCGGATCTTGGGGCTGCCTGTGGGGTCAGGATCCATCCTGTCCCCGATGACGGTCAGGCTGCTTTGAGAAAAGGGCCTATCGTGTCAGCTAGGGAGACAGGATGGGGCTGGGAGCATCCTGGAGGATCCCGGTGCTCCCGTTCCTCCGGACACGGCGCTGTGTTTATGGGTGTTTTACCGAGGGGCGAGAGCGAGCACGGGCTGGCCTCTGGAGGAAAATGTTTCTGCATGAATTGGAGAGCTGATTTGGAATTAATTTTGAATAGTTGTTTCAGTAATTCAGATTGATTTAAGACGCACCCAAGAATAATGCGTTCATTATAAAACCTCCTGAGCAAAATTCAAATCATGCTAAATTAAAACCAGCCTCTGCGAAACCAGGGCTGATGCGCACAGCAGAGGGATCCGAGATGCAGGGTCGGTTTAATTTAATTCCTCTGCTTTATTTCCTTGCAGCATCTTCCTCCTTGTGCTGGTAGCTGCCTAAGGAGCTCGCGAGTCCTCGGTGCCTTCCCGAAGCTCCCGGGCCTGCCTTGCACGGTGACCCCCAAGAGCAGCAGTTACTCTCCTTCACGCAGCGCTTCGTCTTCAGCAGCAAACGTTTTCCTATTGCTTTTCGTTATGGGGCACCCTGGAAATTCAGCTGGGTTTTTAGCATCTGGAATAACTGACCTGGGGAGCAGCAGGAGCTCTGCAGCAGGGGCCGCAGGGTCCAGCCCTCCTTCCCGATGCCGGCTCGTGCACCCTTGGGAAGGGGCTGCTGGTCTTGGGGATGACGGGAAAGAAACCTGACCGTGAAAAGCAGGGCAGGGAGACAAGACTCCGCATGAGGTTTGAGGGATTCTCACTTGTTTTCTTGTGTCTCTGCCATGGGCTCGAAGGGGAACCCTCTGGGCCCGTCCATGTCACGGCTGCAGCCCGGCGCAAGGGCCGGGGCGGCTGGTGCCGCCACCGCCGCTTCAGCCGAATCAATTTAATTTACACCAGCAAATGTCTGCCGGGGATTATTTATTATTAATGCTAGTCAACTGGAACATCTGATGATGTTTCCTCAGGCTAGCTGTGTTCTGCTGTTGTCAGTAAACTTAGAAACATCCCCTGCTTTCCGGGCGAGCTCTTAACTGAATTAATATCATGGGCGAAGTTATTCTGCGTATTCCAAAGGACTTTTGTAAACCAGCCTGCTGCAAACCACGAAATGCCAGGATCAGGGAGAAGTGCAGTTATCTGCATTGAAACGTTTCAGTGCTCAAAAATAAGAAAAAAAAAAGGACACATTTGCATTAAACCCCAGCGTGCTTCGTAGTCTCTTGTTCTAAACTCCTGCTAAATTTTTAAAGACAAATAAGAGGATAATGCTTAAGATATTTATAAAAGCTCTGAGCTCTACTGAAATGTGAGCAGCTAACGGGCAACCGCTACAAAGGCCAAGTCTGATGTATTAGGAAGCGCGTTAGAGATTTTGGCGGCATTTTTGGCAGCATCGGTGAGACAGGAATTGCCAGCCCTGTCATTAGGAACAAGATCCTTCCAAGCACATTTAAATGACTTCTGAGGAGAGATGGCCCTGAAGTTTCTTAAGAAAAGGCCCGTTTGCCCAAATGGAAAGAATCCGTAGGGAGAAGGGGGCCGGGGATGTGGAGCTCGTCTGATGGGAAGGGGGTTCCCAAGCTCAGGGCAAGGGCTCCTCCTGCTAGAGGAGGTTTCTTGGAGGAAGTTTGGGCTTTGCTGCTGGTGCAGGAGAGCGTCGACCCCCTGATGGATGAGGCTGTAGGTAGCCGGGAGTGGGAGGACGTGTATATCTCCCTATGGTGTCTTGTCTTATCTACGTTTCCGAGTTTATTATAACTCTGTGATCTGACAGCAATCTTGGCTAATAGACTATTTGCTAAAGACACCTATTTTAATTAAAATCCTCCAGCAAAAAGTGCCAGAGCAGTAATACTAGATGTTTAAGCTTTGATAGCACTTTATAGGTCCCTTTCCAGTGAAATCTTACAAAGCCATGTTAGAGTGTCTAATTTTTGAAATTCTTGCCAACCCGTTTAAAGCAGTCATTCATCTGTAATTTCTGTGATTACAACAGATGGAGGACACTCTAAAAGTGCTCAACAGCAACTCTGTTTTGTCTCTCCGCGTGTTCGAAAAGGAAAAGAAAGGGAAAAAGCCCAAGTCGCTGGTGGGAGCAGAGAATTAATCGCACTCCAGCACGCGTTGCGTATGTTCTGCAAAGGGGGTGTTTGCCCAAGCAGCAGCAAGCAGCCCTTAACTTCTCTCTCATAGACACGTCACGGTGTATGGGTGGTGTGCCCATGGACACGAGCGGAGGAGCCGTCCTTGCCAGTGACTAGGATGGAGGTTGGGGCATCTCCCAGCAAGGAGAGGACACGGGCGCAGGCTCCGCGGGACATTGTGGCCCGCGGGACATCGTGGCCCATGGGACATCATGGCACGTTTGACATCCTGTGCCTTTCTGAGACCTGAATTACAGTTTTAGTAATTTAAAGGGGCTACCATGGGCCTCTTCGTGCATAACAGGCAGAGAGAAGTATCTAAAATCCAAAGCATCTTAGGGCAAAAGCAGTCACCATCTACAAGAGTGAGAACTGTCTAAATCTGAATATTAAACTGTGAACTCTCCAGTGGGAAAGCTGTTTGTGAGGCAGCTCTAAACGTAGCATATTATTCCGTGAGGTTGTGACTTTGCAAGGGCCTGAAGCAGCACCGTGTAAAGCTGATGCCTTTATGCAACCTGCCAAAGCCGGCGGAGGGCTCGGTGATTCTCTTAGGTTTTAGTTCAGAGCTACAGAAATTCAAATCTAAAACCTCAGTGGAAACATCTCTAAGACAGAAAGGAAATATAAGAAGAAAAAAAAAAAGACGTGTTGTCCAGACTGTATTTCATTTGCTTTGATTGTACGAACGTTACCTTCATACCTGTCCATACAAGTGTTTGAAATTCTACCTCAGCTGCCCCAGTATGTCCTTAGTAGCTCATAAACTCACACGGAAACACAGACAGGAGCCCCAGCCCCTGCTCGAGGCAGTAAGAACGCTTTGCATCCCGGAGAGCGCCGCGGTTTCAGCGCCGCTGCCCACAGCACCCGTTCCGATTTAGCAAACCTACAACCCTGGGCTCGCCAGGCAAACAAGGACCAACGTTGCAAAATGACACGAAATGCACCTCAATGGTGTTTTGTCAAACCTGTGGCTTGAGTGAGCGTCCGAGAAAACCCAAGCTGCGGTTACCAACTGCTCTGCACCCGAGTCGTTCTGCACCCCTGCGACGGAGTGCAGACCGGGAGCTGCTGCTCCACAGCCTCCCGTGCCCTCCTGCATCCCGTTACCTCCGTACCAAGCACATGAATGTTTTATACAACTTTACATGGCCATAAATTCCAGACATTGTCAAGCAGAGAAGGTTCAAGCCCATAACAATTCCAGGACCTCTTGGAACATGCACCCGGAAACATGCATAGCCTCAAAGAGTAACCGGAGTCAAAGCGCCTCGGGTACGTTTCCCTGCTGCTCGGTAAAAGAAAAAGTAATACTCACCCCAGTGTTGTCATGGTTACAATAGTGTACCAAAAGGAAGCAGGAATACTGGTGAATTTGCTAGCTGAGGATCCTTTCTCTGCATAAAACATCACAGTTGCAAAGATGATGATTGCCATAGTGAGGGAAAAGAGGAGAAAGCCAAGCTCGGAGGCACAGCTCTTCAAAGTGTAGCCCAAGATTCTTAAGCCTTGGGAATGGCGAGAAAACTTGAAAATCCTGAAAACCCGAAAAACCCGTAGCGTCACAAAGGCTCCGCTGACGTCCTCGTTGTTGGTCATCACCAAGCCGATGTAGTACGGCATGATGGCCACCACGTCGATGATGCTCATGACGCTTCGGATGAACCGGTAGCGACTCGGGGCCGCGAAGAGTCTCAAGAGATACTCGACGGTGAAAATCATCACGCAAGCTGTGTCTAGGCAAAAGAAAGCCACAGCGTATCTCTCCCCACACGGAAGCTCCTTGTTTCCAGGCACTGTGCCGCACGGGACAGTCTCCACAACGTTAGTGATCACAGAGACGGCGATAAAGAAACCGGTGACGTAGTAAAAGACTAAGGCTAAGGTGCTGGTGTGGGGGTTCTCGAAGGCTCGCCACATGGTCTGCCGGAAGCTCAGAGATGGCATGGACCCTTCCTGGTTGTTTTCCGAGTCGTTGTCGTCCATCAGCCGCTCGGCGTTCTCCCGCTTTCTGTCCTTGTACTCTTCGTAGCAGCAGTCCCCGATGATTTCAGGGAGGATCCCATAAAAAGCAAGTTCTTCGTCGTAAGCAGAGATGCACTCGTACCTTGGGTAGTGGAGCTTGCCAGTTCTATAAAAATTCAAGATGCACCTGAAGACCTCCGGGTCCCTGTCAAAGAAGTACTCCTTGGTGTCCTCGTTGAAGAAGAACTCCTTCTCGGTGCTGCCCAGGAGCGTGTCGGGGTATCTCTCGAGCGTAGTCCGCCAGGTCTGGAACCGCCTGCCGCTCACGTTGAGAATGATCAGCTCGTCCTGCCGCTTGTTCTTCTCAGTCGGAGCCAGCGGCATGGGACAGTTGGCCACTGGCATCCATCCTATGGCAGCCGCCCTGGCGAAGGGCAACCACGCTGCTACCCCCGCTGCCATGATGACCCCAGGCCTTGCTACTGGGCGAGGCGGCTTGGCTGCTGCTGGGCCCTGCTGCCGGTGCGAGCGGTTCCCTCTGGAGCACAGAACAGAGCAGAAATGCAACACAGAGTCAAGCCGGGTGCCTTGCCCCGCGGTGTTTAAGGTTTACAGACCCCTATGCACGCCAGAACTTCAAACGAGCGCCTTGTGTTCGTCTGCCGTTGAAGAATGATGTTAGACAAGGCACACGATGACGAGCTCAGCTAGGTGACGGCATTATTATAGATGGGAAGTTTGAATAGCAAACGCTCCCTCATTAAAAGCATTTTAAAAGTAGCATAAACACACTAATTTATATTTGCTTCCTCACAAACAAGGCTAATCCATAATTCCCCAGGTGTGAGCCCCGTGTGCTCATCAGTTTAACTACAGCTGTCAAGAAAGAGCTGGGGGCTGCCATGAAATCTGCTCGCACATCAGCCGGGAAGACTGTGAGTCGCGAAGAGCCCTAACCGGCTGGGCTGGGTTTCCAGAAAAGGCATTAAATTTTGCACCAAGGACACTGTCAGCTGGAAGAAACACATTAAAAGCTTCTCTGGTTTTCATTAGCTTTCCTCAACCTTTAATTAAAGACCGGGGCTAAGCAGCAGGCTTTTCTCTGGCCTTCTGGATTTAAAGACAGGTTTTACTGTGGTGAAATATTGCATCCCTATAATGGACCGGAGGGAAATTCTGGCTGTCGGGGGAGCATTGCTGGGAATATCCGAGCAGCAGCAGCCTGGACCACGAGTGAGTGTTTGAGGTGTTATGGGAGAAGAGCGGAGGGCTAAGGGAAGCGCGGGGAGCATCGAGCTGCAGCCGAGGACCGAGACACGGGACGGGGAGAGCTCGCTTCCAGCGGGAGCAGAGCCGGCTCCTCCCTGGCTGCCAGGGGGAATTAGGTCCTTCCACCTGATGGTTGAAGGATTGTTAGGCTAAAGGGAGATAAATTCCCTGCACTCTTCAGTGTAAAATGAAAACTCCCTCAAGCCGTGCAGATCCTCTGCCATTCCACTTGCTCCCTGGAAATATGAGCAATTCCTGCGGTCCTGATCCAGCCGGGAATTTTTTTGTTCTTCTGGGAGTTTGGGGCAGATGTCTGACAATATTTAACTTTTGTTTCAACTTGTATTTTCTTTCACTTTCCTAACATTTTTCTAACTCTTCCATGCAATTATCTGGAGAAGGGAACCATTATCATATGAGATGCATTAGGGCCCCTCTGAGAAGTTCATTTATCAATGGAAGGACTGCCATTGATTCCATGGCTCAGGCCCTCCAAGCCTAATTATTTCCACTACATGGTATCCTTCCATGCAATTTTATTCTCCGTTTTTTTAATTATATGAGAGCTGCCATTGCAGTAAGGCTACAGCATTATTGATTTCCGCAGCCATCAAAATACTGAATAAAAAATGATGGAATCAATCAGTGCTGAAAAAGACTGAACTGTTCACAGAAGTGCCTTCCTGTTCGGCGCGCATTAACATTCATCACCTTAATGTGGGCGCTCTCGCTAGGCAATTTTACTGTCCAAAGGACAATTGAAATCCCTAGTGCGAGCATCTTCCTGCTGCCGTAAGAGGTTCCGTAATTATGGAGCATACAATAATCCATAGTGATGCTTGTCCCAAAGAGACGCTTTTCTCACATACGTGGCGCTGGAGCCAACATCCCGCAGTGTTTTACTGTAAGGGAGTGTTCAGGAATGCTGCACATTAGTTTTTCCCTATCCCGGAGGGTGGATCCGCTGCTCCGCTCTTGCTTTCCCGCGAGGGGAGCTCCCCGTGCACAGAGGCGGCCATGGTGCCGGCGCTTCCCGCTCCTACCAAACCCCGCGGCTGGAAGCAGCACTGGAAAGGGGAATGAGAGCCGTTTCCTTTCTTAATTACCCCATATAGACAGGCGGGTATTCAAGAGGCCGGGATGGCGCGTGCTGCTCGAATGGCCGCGCTGGGGAAGTGCCCCCGGTGCTCCCAGCTCCACTCGGAGACCCGCGGACCGGGGCCGGACGGACCGTGGTGCCGCTCCCGGCTCCCTGCCTTCCTCCGGGGAGCCCCTCTAGAAACCTCGTCCCCACGCTTAATTTTGGCTCCGCGTTCCGGGTTACCTACATTCGCTGCGGACGCACTATAAATACCGCACGTCTAATTGCTCTAATGAAGCGCCGCTAACTCGTAAGTGACTTAACACGTTTTAAGATCCATTTCTGGAGGTAAAATGGAGTTTTTCCATGCTGGCAGTGTGTATGGGGGAAACTATAAATAGCTACAAAATGGGAAAGAGACGGGAACAGAGGGGAGCGGTGGGTTCTGTCCCTGTCCATGTGCCGGCTCTGTGGCAGAGACGCTGCTGCTCAAGGGAATGTCCCCAACACATGCTCGTGGTGGCATTAAATCTGTCCCGTCTGACCCTCAACGTACTTCAGAGACCTCCTCCTCCTCCTCCTCCGGAGCTGCAGCCCACCCCAAAAAGAGACAGAAAATCCAGAGGGAGGACGGGTTTGTAACCCGGAGCTGCACAAACTAAGTTGAGAGAGGACAAAAAAGGAGAGAAAAAGGGGTAACTCGTTTGCTGCAGTAATAAGAGAGGCTCCCTCGTGCGGCACACACGGAGCCTGGGGGCTGCCGGCTTCGCTTCCAGCCTCGGAAGGGGATACGGAGCAGCCCAGGCTCTCCTAAGCCGGAGTAGGGAATAGAGGCACAGGAACCAATGCACGCGCATAGTTAGCAAGACACATACTTCTAATTTTGACTAATTGCCACGTGCAATTTAAAAGGGTCTAGTTAAAAGGTCGTTAGCCTGTTGGTGATGGTTAGAGGACACAAAATAAAGCAGTTTGGCTCGTTCTGACTTCAGCAAATGTCAGCATCTGTGGAACAAATAAACGGGGTTCCTTAGGTGCGGAGAGCAAACAGTGCAAACGAATCCGGCAGCGGAGGTGCTCCCGGCCCCTGCAGTGCCCACGGGCACGAGCAGCCCCTGGGCACCCGGCTGCGACACTCCTGCCCCTATGGGGCCCCATGGGCCCCACGGAGGAAACTTCAAAGAACACACCGGTATTCCTGTTCACCCAAAGGAAAAGAGCCGAGGGCTTCTTCCCACCTTATCAGGCAATGTCGTGCTCAATAAACGGCTCCTGATGTTTTCTCCTGAAAACAGAGCTCAGGGCTCCCGTGTTTCCCTCGCTGGAAGCAGCAGGGATCATTCAGAATACGGCTGATGAAACGCTGTGCGTTTCCCGCTGAGCCGCTGCCGATGGGAGCGAGGAGCTGGCAGAGCATCCTCCGCTTTTTATCCCTTCTTGTGTCAGCCTCAGGCAGCAAGGATATTTTCCCTGGGAAGCAGAATCTATCAGTCAACGGTCTCCCGGTTCAGCTGCTTATTCCTTCCCCTTTGCAATCGCATCAGATAATGAAACTTTCTGCAAAAAACCCTCACTTCTTGAGCCAGCTGGAGAAATTCGGGAGCAAAAGCAACAGGCGCGGGGTGAATGGGAGCAGAGGCGCCGGTCCCTGCGCGGAGCCGACCGGGCTCGCGGCCGCCTTACCTGCCCGGTGAGGCCTCGGAGCGCGGCTGGAAGCGGAGCGGGAAGCCGGAGCCCGGCGGGCAGCAGGGGAGTCCGCGGGGAGGCGCGGAGCGCGCGATGACTAAACAGCTTCTCCCTCCTGCCCGTCTGCCTCTCGCCTGCGCCCGCCCTCCGCCGCCAGCCGCGGAGCTGCCACCGGGCGCGCTCCGGGGTGCCCGAGACCCCGCCGCGCTCGCCGGGGACGGCGGCACCCGCGCACGGGCTCCGCGGATGCCCAACGAGCCCCGGGCGCGCGTCAAGGTGCCCGGCGCGGGAAGGGACGGCGCGCGCGGGGACCTGCGCGCTG